>CAVNZG010000185.1:0-136452 GCA_963693315.1 Diogma glabrata
GGTTTGCAATTTATGGCCTGTTTAAGGTAGCAAACCTGGTATTTTGACTTATTTCGCTTAAATTGACATCTAGAGATTACCGCTAGCATATTTTTTCAATTTTTTTTTTGACAAAAATTTTGCAAAAAAAGCATGGGTTAACCCCTTACCTGTTTTTTTTAGCGAAAAAAAAAGTTGTCGCAAATCTTGGGGAATGGCATATAAACTGAAAGGTGGGTCCAAAACAATCCCCTACCTCAAGTTATAGCATAATTGGTAAGCGGGTTTAGCCACAGCACCAGCTTTGGTTTCAAATGTAAAATTTTGGTTTGCAATTTATGGCCTGTTTAAGGTAGCAAACCTGGTATTTTGACTTATTTCGCTTAAATTGACATCTAGAGATTACCGCTAGCATATTTTTTCAATTTTTTTTTTGACAAAAATTTTGCAAAAAAAGCATGGGTTAACCCCTTACCTGTTTTTTTAGCGAAAAAAAAAGTTGTCGCAAATCTTGGGGAATGGCATATAAACTGAAAGGTGGGTCCAAAACAATCCCCTACCTCAAGTTATAGCATAATTGGTAAGCGGGTTTAGCCACAGCACCAGCTTTGGTTTCAAATGTAAAATTTTGGTTTGCAATTTATGGCCTGTTTAAGGTAGCAAACCTGGTATTTTGACTTATTTCGCTTAAATTGACATCTAGAGATTACCGCTAGCATATTTTTTCAATTTTTTTTTTGACAAAAATTTTGCAAAAAAAGCATGGGTTAACCCCTTACCTGTTTTTTTAGCGAAAAAAAAAGTTGTCGCAAATCTTGGGGAATGGCATATAAACTGAAAGGTGGGTCCAAAACAATCCCCTACCTCAAGTTATAGCATTTTTTTTTTTTTTTTTTTTTTTTATTCTATGTTAGGCATGTTTAGTGTTAACCGATATAGATCAACGTCTCTGAATATCCGAAGATACCATGCTAACTAAGGAACTAGGGCTTGAAAGTATCATTCAATTTTCTTTGAGGAATTTATTAATGTTGATCTTAAAGTTTTGAGAATTAAAATTATCAGGAAAGACCCACGCCGGTAAGGCATTCCAGAGATGAGAAACTCTGTTAAAAAAATCGCGTTGAAAAGCGACAGTTCTACATAATTGGTAAGCGGGTTTAGCCACAGCACCAGCTTTGGTTTCAAATGTAAAATTTTGGTTTGCAATTTATGGCCTGTTTAAGGTAGCAAACCTGGTATTTTGACTTATTTCGCTTAAATTGACATCTAGAGATTACCGCTAGCATATTTTTTCAATTATTTTTTTGACAAAAATTTTGCAAAAAAAGCATGGGTTAACCCCTTACCTGTTTTTTTAGCGAAAAAAAAAGTTGTCGCAAATCTTGGGGAATGGCATATAAACTGAAAGGTGGGTCCAAAACAATCCCCTACCTCAAGTTATAGCATAATTGGTAAGCGGGTTTAGCCACAGCACCAGCTTTGGTTTCAAATGTAAAATTTTGGTTTGCAATTTATGGCCTGTTTAAGGTAGCAAACCTGGTATTTTGACTTATTTCGCTTAAATTGACATCTAGAGATTACCGCTAGCATATTTTTTCAATTTTTTTTTTGACAAAAATTTTGCAAAAAAAGCATGGGTTAACCCCTTACCTGTTTTTTTAGCGAAAAAAAAAGTTGTCGCAAATCTTGGGGAATGGCATATAAACTAAAAGGTGGGTCCAAAACAATCCCCTACCTCAAGTTATAGCATAATTGGTAAGCGGGTTTAGCCACAGCACCAGCTTTGGTTTCAAATGTAAAATTTTGGTTTGCAATTTATGGCCTGTTTAAGGTAGCAAACCTGGTATTTTGACTTATTTCGCTTAAATTGACATCTAGAGATTACCGCTAGCATATTTTTTCAATTTTTTTTTTGACAAAAATTTTGCAAAAAAAGCATGGGTTAACCCCTTACCTGTTTTTTTAGCGAAAAAAAAAGTTGTCGCAAATCTTGGGGAATGGCATATAAACTGAAAGGTGGGTCCAAAACAATCCCCTACCTCAAGTTATAGCATAATTGGTAAGCGGGTTTAGCCACAGCACCAGCTTTGGTTTCAAATGTAAAATTTTGGTTTGCAATTTATGGCCTGTTTAAGGTAGCAAACCTGGTATTTTGACTTATTTCGCTTAAATTGACATCTAGAGATTACCGCTAGCATATTTTTTCAATTTTTTTTTTGACAAAAATTTTGCAAAAAAAGCATGGGTTAACCCCTTACCTGTTTTTTTAGCGAAAAAAAAAGTTGTCGCAAATCTTAGGGAATGGCATATAAACTGAAAGGTGGGTCCAAAACAATCCCCTACCTCAAGTTATAGCATAATTGGTAAGCGGGTTTAGCCACAGCACCAGCTTTGGTTTCAAATGTAAAATTTTGGTTTGCAATTTATGGCCTGTTTAAGGTAGCAAACCTGGTATTTTGACTTATTTCGCTTAAATTGACATCTAGAGATTACCGCCAGCATATTTTTTCAATTTTTTTTTTGACAAAAATTTTGCAAAAAAAGCATGGGTTAACCCCTTACCTGTTTTTTTAGCGAAAAAAAAAGTTGTCGCAAATCTTGGGGAATGGCATATAAACTGAAAGGTGGGTCCAAAACAATCCCCTACCTCAAGTTATAGCATAATTGGTAAGCGGGTTTAGCCACAGCACCAGCTTTGGTTTCAAATGTAAAATTTTGGTTTGCAATTTATGGCCTGTTTAAGGTAGCAAACCTGGTATTTTGACTTATTTCGCTTAAATTGACATCTAGAGATTACCGCTAGCATATTTTTTCAATTTTTTTTTTGACAAAAATTTTGCAAAAAAAGCATGGGTTAACCCCTTACCTGTTTTTTTAGCGAAAAAAAAAGTTGTCGCAAATCTTGGGGAATGGCATATAAACTGAAAGGTGGGTCCAAAACAATCCCCTACCTCAAGTTATAGCATAATTGGTAAGCGGGTTTAGCCACAGCACCAGCTTTGGTTTCAAATGTAAAATTTTGGTTTG
The DNA here is from genome assembly GCA_963693315.1 of Diogma glabrata. Lineage (NCBI taxonomy): Eukaryota > Metazoa > Arthropoda > Insecta > Diptera > Cylindrotomidae > Diogma > Diogma glabrata. The sequence continues at coordinate 3,010 of CAVNZG010000185.1, forward strand.
CAATTTATGGCCTGTTTAAGGTAGCAAACCTGGTATTTTGACTTATTTCGCTTAAATTGACATCTAGAGATTACCGCTAGCATATTTTTTCAATTTTTTTTTTGACAAAAATTTTGCAAAAAAAGCATGGGTTAACCCCTTACCTGTTTTTTTAGCGAAAAAAAAAGTTGTCGCAAATCTTGGGGAATGGCATATAAACTGAAAGGTGGGTCCAAAACAATCCCCTACCTCAAGTTATAGCATAATTGGTAAGCGGGTTTAGCCACAGCACCAGCTTTGGTTTCAAATGTAAAATTTTGGTTTGCAATTTATGGCCTGTTTAAGGTAGCAAACCTGGTATTTTGACTTATTTCGCTTAAATTGACATCTAGAGATTACCGCTAGCATATTTTTTCAATTTTTTTTTTGACAAAAATTTTGCAAAAAAAGCATGGGTTAACCCCTTACCTGTTTTTTTTAGCGAAAAAAAAAGTTGTCGCAAATCTTGGGGAATGGCATATAAACTGAAAGGTGGGTCCAAAACAATCCCCTACCTCAAGTTATAGCATAATTGGTAAGCGGGTTTAGCCACAGCACCAGCTTTGGTTTCAAATGTAAAATTTTGGTTTGCAATTTATGGCCTGTTTAAGGTAGCAAACCTGGTATTTTGACTTATTTCGCTTAAATTGACATCTAGAGATTACCGCTAGCATATTTTTTCAATTTTTTTTTTGACAAAAATTTTGCAAAAAAAGCATGGGTTAACCCCTTACCTGTTTTTTTAGCGAAAAAAAAAGTTGTCGCAAATCTTGGGGAATGGCATATAAACTGAAAGGTGGGTCCAAAACAATCCCCTACCTCAAGTTATAGCATAATTGGTAAGCGGGTTTAGCCACAGCACCAGCTTTGGTTTCAAATGTAAAATTTTGGTTTGCAATTTATGGCCTGTTTAAGGTAGCAAACCTGGTATTTTGACTTATTTCGCTTAAATTGACATCTAGAGATTACCGCCAGCATATTTTTTCAATTTTTTTTTTGACAAAAATTTTGCAAAAAAAGCATGGGTTAACCCCTTACCTGTTTTTTTAGCGAAAAAAAAAAGTTGTCGCAAATCTTGGGGAATGGCATATAAACTGAAAGCTGAAAGGTGGGTCCAAAACAATCCCCTACCTCAAGTTATAGCATAATTGGTAAGCGGGTTTAGCCACAGCACCAGCTTTGGTTTCAAATGTAAAATTTTGGTTTGCAATTTATGGCCTGTTTAAGGTAGCAAACCTGGTATTTTGACTTATTTCGCTAAATTGACATCTAGAGATTACCGCTAGCATATTTTTTCAATTTTTTTTTTGACAAAAATTTTGCAAAAAAAGCATGGGTTAACCCCTTACCTGTTTTTTTAGCGAAAAAAAAAGTTGTCGCAAATCTTGGGGAATGGCATATAAACTGAAAGGTGGGTCCAAAACAATCCCCTACCTCAAGTTATAGCATAATTGGTAAGCGGGTTTAGCCACAGCACCAGCTTTGGTTTCAAATGTAAAATTTTGGTTTGCAATTTATGGCCTGTTTAAGGTAGCAAACCTGGTATTTTGACTTATTTCGCTTAAATTGACATCTAGAGATTACCGCTAGCATATTTTTTCAATTTTTTTTTTGACAAAAATTTTGCCAAAAAAGCATGGGTTAACCCCTTACCTGTTTTTTTAGCGAAAAAAAAAGTTGTCGCAAATCTTGGGAATGGCATATAAACTGAAAGGTGGGTCCAAAACAATCCCCTACCTCAAGTTATAGCATAATTGGTAAGCGGGTTTAGCCACAGCACCAGCTTTGGTTTCAAATGTAAAATTTTGGTTTGCAATTTATGGCCTGTTTAAGGTAGCAAACCTGGTATTTTGACTTATTTCGCTTAAATTGACATCTAGAGATTACCGCTAGCATATTTTTCAATTTTTTTTTTGACAAAAATTTTGCAAAAAAAGCATGGGTTAACCCCTTACCTGTTTTTTTTAGCGAAAAAAAAAGTTGTCGCAAATCTTGGGAATGGCATATAAACTGAAAGGTGGGTCCAAAACAATCCCCTACCTCAAGTTATAGCATAATTGGTAAGCGGGTTTAGCCACAGCACCAGCTTTGGTTTCAAATGTAAAATTTTGGTTTGCAATTTATGGCCTGTTTAAGGTAGCAAACCTGGTATTTTGACTTATTTCGCTTAAATTGACATCTAGAGATTACCGCTAGCATATTTTTTCAATTTTTTTTTGACAAAAATTTTGCAAAAAAAGCATGGGTTAACCCCTTACCTGTTTTTTTAGCGAAAAAAAAAGTTGTCGCAAATCTTGGGGAATGGCATATAAACTGAAAGGTGGGTCCAAAACAATCCCCTACCTCAAGTTATAGCATAATTGGTAAGCGGGTTTAGCCACAGCACCAGCTTTGGTTTCAAATGTAAAATTTTGGTTTGCAATTTATGGCCTGTTTAAGGTAGCAAACCTGGTATTTTGACTTATTTCGCTTAAATTGACATCTAGAGATTACCGCTAGCATATTTTTTCAATTTTTTTTTTGACAAAAATTTTGCAAAAAAAGCATGGGTTAACCCCTTACCTGTTTTTTTAGCGAAAAAAAAGTTGTCGCAAATCTTGGGGAATGGCATATAAACTGAAAGGTGGGTCCAAAACAATCCCCTACCTCAAGTTATAGCATAATTGGTAAGCGGGTTTAGCCACAGCACCAGCTTTGGTTTCAAATGTAAAATTTTGGTTTGCAATTTATGGCCTGTTTAAGGTAGCAAACCTGGTATTTTGACTTATTTCGCTTAAATTGACATCTAGAGATTACCGCTAGCATATTTTTTCAATTTTTTTTTTGACAAAAATTTTGCAAAAAAAGCATGGGTTAACCCCTTACCTGTTTTTTTAGCGAAAAAAAAAGTTGTCGCAAATCTTGGGAATGGCATATAAACTGAAAGGTGGGTCCAAAACAATCCCCTACCTCAAGTTATAGCATAATTGGTAAGCGGGTTTAGCCACAGCACCAGCTTTGGTTTCAAATGTAAAATTTTGGTTTGCAATTTATGGCCTGTTTAAGGTAGCAAACCTGGTATTTTGACTTATTTCGCTTAAATTGACATCTAGAGATTACCGCTAGCATATTTTTTCAATTTTTTTTTTGACAAAAATTTTGCAAAAAAAGCATGGGTTAACCCCTTACCTGTTTTTTTAGCGAAAAAAAAAGTTGTCGCAAATCTTGGGGAATGGCATATAAACTGAAAGGTGGGTCCAAAACAATCCCCTACCTCAAGTTATAGCATAATTGGTAAGCGGGTTTAGCCACAGCACCAGCTTTGGTTTCAAATGTAAAATTTTGGTTTGCAATTTATGGCCTGTTTAAGGTAGCAAACCTGGTATTTTGACTTATTTCGCTTAAATTGACATCTAGAGATTACCGCTAGCATATTTTTTCAATTTTTTTTTTGACAAAAATTTTGCAAAAAAAGCATGGGTTAACCCCTTACCTGTTTTTTTTTAGCGAAAAAAAAAGTTGTCGCAAATCTTGGGGAATGGCATATAAACTGAAAGGTGGGTCAAAACAATCCCTACCTCAAGTTATAGCATAATTGGTAAGCGGGTTTAGCCACAGCACCAGCTTTGGTTTCAAATGTAAAATTTTGGTTTGCAATTTATGGCCTGTTTAAGGTAGCAAACCTGGTATTTTGACTTATTTCGCTTAAATTGACATCTAGAGATTACCGCTAGCATATTTTTTCAATTTTTTTTTTGACAAAAATTTTGCAAAAAAAGCATGGGTTAACCCCTTACCTGTTTTTTTAGCGAAAAAAAAAGTTGTCGCAAATCTTGGGGAATGGCATATAAACTGAAAGGTGGGTCCAAAACAATCCCCTACCTCAAGTTATAGCATAATTGGTAAGCGGGTTTAGCCACAGCACCAGCTTTGGTTTCAAATGTAAAATTTTGGTTTGCAATTTATGGCCTGTTTAAGGTAGCAAACCTGGTATTTTGACTTATTTCGCTTAAATTGACATCTAGAGATTACCGCTAGCATATTTTTTCAATTTTTTTTTGACAAAAATTTTGCAAAAAAAGCATGGGTTAACCCCTTACCTGTTTTTTTAGCGAAAAAAAAAGTTGTCGCAAATCTTGGGGAATGGCATATAAACTGAAAGGTGGGTCCAAAACAATCCCCTACCTCAAGTTATAGCATAATTGGTAAGCGGGTTTAGCCACAGCACCAGCTTTGGTTTCAAATGTAAAATTTTGGTTTGCAATTTATGGCCTGTTTAAGGTAGCAAACCTGGTATTTTGACTTATTTCGCTTAAATTGACATCTAGAGATTACCGCTAGCATATTTTTTCAATTTTTTTTTTTGACAAAACTTTTGCAAAAAAAGCATGGGTTAACCCCTTACCTGTTTTTTTAGCGAAAAAAAAAGTTGTCGCAAATCTTGGGAATGGCATATAAACTGAAAGGTGGGTCCAAAACAATCCCCTACCTCAAGTTATAGCATAATTGGTAAGCGGGTTTAGCCACAGCACCAGCTTTGGTTTCAAATGTAAAATTTTGGTTTGCAATTTATGGCCTGTTTAAGGTAGCAAACCTGGTATTTTGACTTATTTCGCTTAAATTGACATCTAGAGATTACCGCTAGCATATTTTTTCAATTTTTTTTTTGACAAAAATTTTGCAAAAAAAGCATGGGTTAACCCCTTACCTGTTTTTTTAGCGAAAAAAAAAGTTGTCGCAAATCTTGGGGAATGGCATATAAACTGAAAGGTGGGTCCAAAACAATCCCCTACCTCAAGTTATAGCATAATTGGTAAGCGGGTTTAGCCACAGCACCAGCTTTGGTTTCAAATGTAAAATTTTGGTTTGCAATTTATGGCCTGTTTAAGGTAGCAAACCTGGTATTTTGACTTATTTCGCTTAAATTGACATCTAGAGATTACCGCCAGCATATTTTTTCAATTTTTTTTTTGACAAAAATTTTGCAAAAAAAGCATGGGTTAACCCCTTACCTGTTTTTTTAGCGAAAAAAAAAGTTGTCGCAAATCTTGGGGAATGGCATATAAACTGAAAGGTGGGTCCAAAACAATCCCCTACCTCAAGTTATAGCATAATTGGTAAGCGGGTTTAGCCACAGCACCAGCTTTGGTTTCAAATGTAAAATTTTGGTTTGCAATTTATGGCCTGTTTAAGGTAGCAAACCTGGTATTTTGACTTATTTCGCTTAAATTGACATCTAGAGATTACCGCTAGCATATTTTTTCAATTTTTTTTTGACAAAAATTTTGCAAAAAAAGCATGGGTTAACCCCTTACCTGTTTTTTAGCGAAAAAAAAAGTTGTCGCAAATCTTGGGGAATGGCATATAAACTGAAAGGTGGGTCCAAAACAATCCCCTACCTCAAGTTATAGCATAATTGGTAAGCGAGGTTTAGCCACAGCACCAGCTTTGGTTTCAAATGTAAAATTTTGGTTTGCAATTTATGGCCTGTTTAAGGTAGCAAACCTGGTATTTTGACTTATTTCGCTTAAATTGACATCTAGAGATTACCGCTAGCATATTTTTTCAATTTTTTTTTTGACAAAAATTTTGCAAAAAAAGCATGGGTTACCTTACCTGTTTTTTCAGCGAAAAAAAAAGTTGTCGCAAATCTTGGGGAATGGCATATAAACTGAAAGGTGGGTCCAAAACAATCCCCTACCTCAAGTTATAGCATAATTGGTAAGCGGGTTTAGCCATAGCACCAGCTTTGGTTTCAAATGTAAAATTTTGGTTTGCAATTTATGGACTGTTTAAGGTAGCAAACCTGGTATTTTGACTTATTTCGCTTAAATTGACATCTAGAGATTACCGCTAGCATATTTTTTCAATTTTTTTTTTGACAAAAATTTTGCAAAAAAAGCATGGGTTAACCCCTTACCTGTTTTTTAGCGAAAAAAAAAGTTGTCGCAAATCTTGGGGAATGGCATATAAACTGAAAGGTGGGTCCAAAACAATCCCCTACCTCAAGTTATAGCATAATTGGTAAGCGAGGTTTAGCCACAGCACCAGCTTTGGTTTCAAATGTAAAATTTTGGTTTGCAATTTATGGCCTGTTTAAGGTAGCAAACCTGGTATTTTGACTTATTTCGCTTAAATTGACATCTAGAGATTACCGCCAGCATATTTTTTCAATTTTTTTTTTGACAAAAATTTTGCAAAAAAAGCATGGGTTAACCCCTTACCTGTTTTTTTAGCGAAAAAAAAAGTTGTCGCAAATCTTGGGGAATGGCATATAAACTGAAAGGTGGGTCCAAAACAATCCCCTACCTCAAGTTATAGCATAATTGGTAAGCGGGTTTAGCCACAGCACCAGCTTTGGTTTCAAATGTAAAATTTTGGTTTGCAATTTATGGCCTGTTTAAGGTAGCAAACCTGGTATTTTGACTTATTTCGCTTAAATTGACATCTAGAGATTACCGCCAGCATATTTTTTCAATTTTTTTTTGACAAAAATTTTGCAAAAAAAGCATGGGTTAACCCCTTACCTGTTTTTTCAGCGAAAAAAAAAGTTGTCGCAAATCTTGGGGAATGGCATATAAACTGAAAGGTGGGTCCAAAACAATCCCCTACCTCAAGTTATAGCATAATTGGTAAGCGGGTTTAGCCACAGCACCAGCTTTGGTTTCAAATGTAAAATTTTGGTTTGCAGTTTATGGCCTGTTTAAGGTAGCAAACCTGGTATTTTGACTTATTTCGCTTAAATTGACATCTAGAGATTACCGCTAGCATATTTTTTCAATTTTTTTTTGACAAAAATTTTGCAAAAAAAGCATGGGTTAACCCCTTACCTGTTTTTTCAGCGAAAAAAAAAGTTGTCGCAAATCTTGGGGAATGGCATATAAACTGAAAGGTGGGTCCAAAACAATCCCCTACCTCAAGTTATAGCATAATTGGTAAGCGGGTTTAGCCACAGCACCAGCTTTGGTTTCAAATGTAAAATTTTGGTTTGCAATTTATGGCCTGTTTAAGGTAGCAAACCTGGTATTTTGACTTATTTCGCTTAAATTGACATCTAGAGATTACCGCTAGCATATTTTTTCAATTTTTTTTTTGACAAAAATTTTGCAAAAAAAGCATGGGTTAACCCCTTACCTGTTTTTTTAGCGAAAAAAAAAGTTGTCGCAAATCTTGGGGAATGGCATATAAACTGAAAGGTGGGTCCAAAACAATCCCCTACCTCAAGTTATAGCATAATTGGTAAGCGAGGTTTAGCCACAGCACCAGCTTTGGTTTCAAATGTAAAATTTTGGTTTGCAATTTATGGCCTGTTTAAGGTAGCAAACCTGGTATTTTGACTTATTTCGCTTAAATTGACATCTAGAGATTACCGCCAGCATATTTTTTCAATTTTTTTTTTGACAAAAATTTTGCAAAAAAAGCATGGGTTAACCCCTTACCTGTTTTTTTAGCGAAAAAAAAAGTTGTCGCAAATCTTGGGGAATGGCATATAAACTGAAAGGTGGGTCCAAAACAATCCCCTACCTCAAGTTATAGCATAATTGGTAAGCGGGTTTAGCCACAGCACCAGCTTTGGTTTCAAATGTAAAATTTTGGTTTGCAATTTATGGCCTGTTTAAGGTAGCAAACCTGGTATTTTGACTTATTTCGCTTAAATTGACATCTAGAGATTACCGCTAGCATATTTTTTCAATTTTTTTTTTGACAAAAATTTTGCAAAAAAAGCATGGGTTAACCCCTTACCTGTTTTTTCAGCGAAAAAAAAAGTTGTCGCAAATCTTGGGGAATGGCATATAAACTGAAAGGTGGGTCCAAAACAATCCCCTACCTCAAGTTATAGCATAATTGGTAAGCGGGTTTAGCCACAGCACCAGCTTTGGTTTCAAATGTAAAATTTTGGTTTGCAATTTATGGCCTGTTTAAGGTAGCAAACCTGGTATTTTGACTTATTTCGCTTAAATTGACATCTAGAGATTACCGCTAGCATATTTTTTCAATTTTTTTTTTGACAAAAATTTTGCAAAAAAAGCATGGGTTAACCCCTTACCTGTTTTTTTAGCGAAAAAAAAAATTGTCGCAAATCTTGGGGAATGGCATATAAACTGAAAGGTGGGTCCAAAACAATCCCCTACCTCAAGTTATAGCATAATTGGTAAGCGGGTTTAGCCACAGCACCAGCTTTGGTTTCAAATGTAAAATTTTGGTTTGCAATTTATGGCCTGTTTAAGGTAGCAAACCTGGTATTTTGACTTATTTCGCTTAAATTGACATCTAGAGATTACCGCTAGCATATTTTTTCAATTTTTTTTTTGACAAAAATTTTGCAAAAAAAGCATGGGTTAACCCCTTACCTGTTTTTTTAGCGAAAAAAAAAGTTGTCGCAAATCTTGGGGAATGGCATATAAACTGAAAGGTGGGTCCAAAACAATCCCCTACCTCAAGTTATAGCATAATTGGTAAGCGGGTTTAGCCACAGCACCAGCTTTGGTTTCAAATGTAAAATTTTGGTTTGCAATTTATGGCCTGTTTAAGGTAGCAAACCTGGTATTTTGACTTATTTCGCTTAAATTGACATCTAGAGATTACCGCTAGCATATTTTTTCAATTTTTTTTTTGACAAAAATTTTGCAAAAAAAGCATGGGTTAACCCCTTACCTGTTTTTTTAGCGAAAAAAAAAGTTGTCGCAAATCTTGGGGAATGGCATATAAACTGAAAGGTGGGTCCAAAACAATCCCCTACCTCAAGTTATAGCATAATTGGTAAGCGGGTTTAGCCACAGCACCAGCTTTGGTTTCAAATGTAAAATTTTGGTTTGCAATTTATGGCCTGTTTAAGGTAGCAAACCTGGTATTTTGACTTATTTCGCTTAAATTGACATCTAGAGATTACCGCTAGCATATTTTTTCAATTTTTTTTTTGACAAAAATTTTGCAAAAAAAGCATGGGTTAACCCCTTACCTGTTTTTTCAGCGAAAAAAAAAGTTGTCGCAAATCTTGGGGAATGGCATATAAACTGAAAGGTGGGTCCAAAACAATCCCCTACCTCAAGTTATAGCATAATTGGTAAGCGGGTTTAGCCACAGCACCAGCTTTGGTTTCAAATGTAAAATTTTGGTTTGCAATTTATGGCCTGTTTAAGGTAGCAAACCTGGTATTTTGACTTATTTCGCTTAAATTGACATCTAGAGATTACCGCTAGCATATTTTTTCAATTTTTTTTTTGACAAAAATTTTGCAAAAAAAGCATGGGTTAACCCCTTACCTGTTTTTTTAGCGAAAAAAAAAGTTGTCGCAAATCTTGGGGAATGGCATATAAACTGAAAGGTGGGTCCAAAACAATCCCCTACCTCAAGTTATAGCATAATTGGTAAGCGGGTTTAGCCACAGCACCAGCTTTGGTTTCAAATGTAAAATTTTGGTTTGCAATTTATGGCCTGTTTAAGGTAGCAAACCTGGTATTTTGACTTATTTCGCTTAAATTGACATCTAGAGATTACCGCTAGCATATTTTTTCAATTTTTTTTTTGACAAAAATTTTGCAAAAAAAGCATGGGTTAACCCCTTACCTGTTTTTTTAGCGAAAAAAAAAGTTGTCGCAAATCTTGGGGAATGGCATATAAACTGAAAGGTGGGTCCAAAACAATCCCCTACCTCAAGTTATAGCATAATTGATAAGCGGGTTTAGCCACAGCACCAGCTTTGGTTTCAAATGTAAAATTTTGGTTTGCAATTTATGGCCTGTTTAAGGTAGCAAACCTGGTATTTTGACATATTTCGCTTAAATTGACATCTAGAGATTACCGCTAGCATATTTTTTCAATTTTTTTTTTGACAAAAATTTTGCAAAAAAAGCATGGGTTCCCTTACCTGTTTTTTTAGCGAAAAAAAAAGTTGTCGCAAATCTTGGGGAATGGCATATAAACTGAAAGGTGGGTCCAAAACAATCCCCTACCTCAAGTTATAGCATAATTGGTAAGCGGGTTTAGCCACAGCACCAGCTTTGGTTTCAAATGTAAAATTTTGGTTTGCAATTTATGGCCTGTTTAAGGTAGCAAACCTGGTATTTTGACTTATTTCGCTTAAATTGACATCTAGAGATTACCGCTAGCATATTTTTTCAATTTTTTTTTTGACAAAAATTTTGCAAAAAAGCATGGGTTAACCCCTTACCTGTTTTTTTAGCGAAAAAAAAAGTTGTCGCAAATCTTGGGGAGTGGCATATAAACTGAAAGGTGGGTCCAAAACAATCCCCTACCTCAAGTTATAGCATAATTGGTAAGCGGGTTTAGCCACAGCACCAGCTTTGGTTTCAAATGTAAAATTTTGGTTTGCAATTTATGGCCTGTTTAAGGTAGCAAACCTGGTATTTTGACTTATTTCGCTTAAATTGACATCTAGAGATTACCGCTAGCATATTTTTTCAATTTTTTTTTTGACAAAAATTTTGCAAAAAAAGCATGGGTTAACCCCTTACCTGTTTTTTTAGCGAAAAAAAAAGTTGTCGCAAATCTTGGGGAATGGCATATAAACTGAAAGGTGGGTCCAAAACAATCCCCTACCTCAAGTTATAGCATAATTGGTAAGCGGGTTTAGCCACAGCACCAGCTTTGGTTTCAAATGTAAAATTTTGGTTTGCAATTTATGGCCTGTTTAAGGTAGCAAACCTGGTATTTTGACTTATTTCGCTTAAATTGACATCTAGAGATTACCGCTAGCATATTTTTTCAATTTTTTTTTTGACAAAAATTTTGCAAAAAAAGCATGGGTTAACCCCTTACCTGTTTTTTTAGCGAAAAAAAAAGTTGTCGCAAATCTTGGGGAATGGCATATAAACTGAAAGGTGGGTCCAAAACAATCCCCTACCTCAAGTTATAGCATAATTGGTAAGCGGGTTTAGCCACAGCACCAGCTTTGGTTTCAAATGTAAAATTTTGGTTTGCAATTTATGGCCTGTTTAAGGTAGCAAACCTGGTATTTTGACTTATTTCGCTTAAATTGACATCTAGAGATTACCGCTAGCATATTTTTTCAATTTTTTTTTTGACAAAAATTTTGCAAAAAAAGCATGGGTTAACCCCTTACCTGTTTTTTTAGCGAAAAAAAAAGTTGTCACAAATCTTGGGGAATGGCATATAAACTGAAAGGTGGGTCCAAAACAATCCCCTACCTCAAGTTATAGCATAATTGGTAAGCGGGTTTAGCCACAGCACCAGCTTTGGTTTCAAATGTAAAATTTTGGTTTGCAATTTATGGCCTGTTTAAGGTAGCAAACCTGGTATTTTGACTTATTTCGCTTAAATTGACATCTAGAGATTACCGCTAGCATATTTTTTCAATTTTTTTTTGACAAAAATTTTGCAAAAAAAGCATGGGTTAACCCCTTACCTGTTTTTTTAGCGAAAAAAAAAGTTGTCGCAAATCTTGGGGAATGGCATATAAACTGAAAGGTGGGTCCAAAACAATCCCCTACCTCAAGTTATAGCATAATTGGTAAGCGGGTTTAGCCACAGCACCAGCTTTGGTTTCAAATGTAAAATTTTGGTTTGCAATTTATGGCCTGTTTAAGGTAGCAAACCTGGTATTTTGACTTATTTCGCTTAAATTGACATCTAGAGATTACCGCTAGCATATTTTTTCAATTTTTTTTTTGACAAAAATTTTGCAAAAAAAGCATGGGTTAACCCCTTACCTGTTTTTTTAGCGAAAAAAAAAGTTGTCGCAAATCTTGGGGAATGGCATATAAACTGAAAGGTGGGTCCAAAACAATCCCCTACCTCAAGTTATAGCATAATTGGTAAGCGGGTTTAGCCACAGCACCAGCTTTGGTTTCAAATGTAAAATTTTGGTTTGCAATTTATGGCCTGTTTAAGGTAGCAAACCTGGTATTTTGACTTATTTCGCTTAAATTGACATCTAGAGATTACCGCTAGCATATTTTTTCAATTTTTTTTTTGACAAAAATTTTGCAAAAAAAGCATGGGTTAACCCCTTACCTGTTTTTTTAGCGAAAAAAAAAGTTGTCGCAAATCTTGGGGAATGGCATATAAACTGAAAGGTGGGTCCAAAACAATCCCCTACCTCAAGTTATAGCATAATTGGTAAGCGGGTTTAGCCACAGCACCAGCTTTGGTTTCAAATGTAAAATTTTGGTTTGCAATTTATGGCCTGTTTAAGGTAGCAAACCTGGTATTTTGACTTATTTCGCTTAAATTGACATCTAGAGATTACCGCTAGCATATTTTTTCAATTTTTTTTTTGACAAAAATTTTGCAAAAAAAGCATCCCCTTACCTGTTTTTTTAGCGAAAAAAAAAGTTGTCGCAAATCTTGGGGAATGGCATATAAACTGAAAGGTGGGTCCAAAACAATCCCCTACCTCAAGTTATAGCATAATTGGTAAGCGGGTTTAGCCACAGCACCAGCTTTGGTTTCAAATGTAAAATTTTGGTTTGCAATTTATGGCCTGTTTAAGGTAGCAAACCTGGTATTTTGACTTATTTCGCTTAAATTGACATCTAGAGATTACCGCTAGCATATTTTTTCAATTTTTTTTTTGACAAAAATTTTGCAAAAAAAGCATGGGTTAACCCCTTACCTGTTTTTTTAGCGAAAAAAAAAGTTGTCGCAAATCTTGGGGAATGGCATATAAACTGAAAGGTGGGTCCAAAACAATCCCCTACCTCAAGTTATAGCATAATTGGTAAGCGGGTTTAGCCACAGCACCAGCTTTGGTTTCAAATGTAAAATTTTGGTTTGCAATTTATGGCCTGTTTAAGGTAGCAAACCTGGTATTTTGACTTATTTCGCTTAAATTGACATCTAGAGATTACCGCTAGCATATTTTTTCAATTTTTTTTTGACAAAAATTTTGCAAAAAAAGCATGGGTTAACCCCTTACCTGTTTTTTAGCGAAAAAAAAAGTTGTCGCAAATCTTGGGGAATGGCATATAAACTGAAAGGTGGGTCCAAAACAATCCCCTACCTCAAGTTATAGCATAATTGGTAAGCGGGTTTAGCCACAGCACCAGCTTTGGTTTCAAATGTAAAATTTTGGTTTGCAATTTATGGCCTGTTTAAGGTAGCAAACCTGGTATTTTGACTTATTTCGCTTAAATTGACATCTAGAGATTACCGCTAGCATATTTTTTCAATTTTTTTTTTGACAAAAATTTTGCAAAAAAAGCATGGGTTAACCCCTTACCTGTTTTTTAGCGAAAAAAAAAGTTGTCGCAAATCTTGGGGAATGGCATATAAACTGAAAGGTGGGTCCAAAACAATCCCCTACCTCAAGTTATAGCATAATTGGTAAGCGGGTTTAGCCACAGCACCAGCTTTGGTTTCAAATGTAAAATTTTGGTTTGCAATTTATGGCCTGTTTAAGGTAGCAAACCTGGTATTTTGACTTATTTCGCTTAAATTGACATCTAGAGATTACCGCTAGCATATTTTTTCAATTTTTTTTTTGACAAAAATTTTGCAAAAAAAGCATGGGTTAACCCCTTACCTGTTTTTTAGCGAAAAAAAAAGTTGTCGCAAATCTTGGGGAATGGCATATAAACTGAAAGGTGGGTCCAAAACAATCCCCTACCTCAAGTTATAGCATAATTGGTAAGCGGGTTTAGCCACAGCACCAGCTTTGGTTTCAAATGTAAAATTTTGGTTTGCAATTTATGGCCTGTTTAAGGTAGCAAACCTGGTATTTTGACTTATTTCGCTTAAATTGACATCTAGAGATTACCGCTAGCATATTTTTTCAATTTTTTTTTTGACAAAAATTTTGCAAAAAAAGCATGGGTTAACCCCTTACCTGTTTTTTAGCGAAAAAAAAAGTTGTCGCAAATCTTGGGGAATGGCATATAAACTGAAAGGTGGGTCCAAAACAATCCCCTACCTCAAGTTATAGCATAATTGGTAAGCGGGTTTAGCCACAGCACCAGCTTTGGTTTCAAATGTAAAATTTTGGTTTGCAATTTATGGCCTGTTTAAGGTAGCAAACCTGGTATTTTGACTTATTTCGCTTAAATTGACATCTAGAGATTACCGCTAGCATATTTTTTCAATTTTTTTTTTGACAAAAATTTTGCAAAAAAAGCATGGGTTAACCCCTTACCTGTTTTTTTAGCGAAAAAAAAAGTTGTCGCAAATCTTGGGGAATGGCATATAAACTGAAAGGTGGGTCCAAAACAATCCCCTACCTCAAGTTATAGCATAATTGGTAAGCGGGTTTAGCCACAGCACCAGCTTTGGTTTCAAATGTAAAATTTTGGTTTGCAATTTATGGCCTGTTTAAGGTAGCAAACCTGGTATTTTGACTTATTTCGCTTAAATTGACATCTAGAGATTACCGCTAGCATATTTTTTCAATTTTTTTTTGACAAAAATTTTGCAAAAAAAGCATGGGTTAACCCCTTACCTGTTTTTTAGCGAAAAAAAAAGTTGTCGCAAATCTTGGGGAATGGCATATAAACTGAAAGGTGGGTCCAAAACAATCCCCTACCTCAAGTTATAGCATAATTGGTAAGCGGGTTTAGCCACAGCACCAGCTTTGGTTTCAAATGTAAAATTTTGGTTTGCAATTTATGGCCTGTTTAAGGTAGCAAACCGGGTATTTTGACTTATTTCGCTTAAATTGACATCTAGAGATTACCGCTAGCATATTTTTTCAATTTTTTTTTTGACAAAAATTTTGCAAAAAAAGCATGGGTTAACCCCTTACCTGTTTTTTTAGCGAAAAAAAAAGTTGTCGCAAATCTTGGGGAATGGCATATAAACTGAAAGGTGGGTCCAAAACAATCCCCTACCTCAAGTTATAGCATAATTGGTAAGCGGGTTTAGCCACAGCACCAGCTTTGGTTTCAAATGTAAAATTTTGGTTTGCAATTTATGGCCTGTTTAAGGTAGCAAACCTGGTATTTTGACTTATTTCGCTTAAATTGACATCTAGAGATTACCGCTAGCATATTTTTTCAATTTTTTTTTTGACAAAAATTTTGCAAAAAAAGCATGGGTTAACCCCTTACCTGTTTTTTAGCGAAAAAAAAAGTTGTCGCAAATCTTGGGGAATGGCATATAAACTGAAAGGTGGGTCCAAAACAATCCCCTACCTCAAGTTATAGCATAATTGGTAAGCGGGTTTAGCCACAGCACCAGCTTTGGTTTCAAATGTAAAATTTTGGTTTGCAATTTATGGCCTGTTTAAGGTAGCAAACCTGGTATTTTGACTTATTTCGCTTAAATTGACATCTAGAGATTACCGCTAGCATATTTTTTCAATTTTTTTTTTGACAAAAATTTTGCAAAAAAAGCATGGGTTAACCCCTTACCTGTTTTTTTAGCGAAAAAAAAAGTTGTCGCAAATCTTGGGGAATGGCATATAAACTGAAAGGTGGGTCCAAAACAATCCCCTACCTCAAGTTATAGCATAATTGGTAAGCGGGTTTAGCCACAGCACCAGCTTTGGTTTCAAATGTAAAATTTTGGTTTGCAATTTATGGCCTGTTTAAGGTAGCAAACCTGGTATTTTGACTTATTTCGCTTAAATTGACATCTAGAGATTACCGCTAGCATATTTTTTCAATTTTTTTTTTGACAAAAATTTTGCAAAAAAAGCATGGGTTAACCCCTTACCTGTTTTTTTAGCGAAAAAAAAAGTTGTCGCAAATCTTGGGGAATGGCATATAAACTGAAAGGTGGGTCCAAAACAATCCCCTACCTCAAGTTATAGCATAATTGGTAAGCGGGTTTAGCCACAGCACCAGCTTTGGTTTCAAATGTAAAATTTTGGTTTGCAATTTATGGCCTGTTTAAGGTAGCAAACCTGGTATTTTGACTTATTTCGCTTAAATTGACATCTAGAGATTACCGCTAGCATATTTTTTCAATTTTTTTTTTGACAAAAATTTTACAAAAAAAGCATGGGTTAACCCCTTACCTGTTTTTTAGCGAAAAAAAAAGTTGTCGCAAATCTTGGGGAATGGCATATAAACTGAAAGGTGGGTCCAAAACAATCCCCTACCTCAAGTTATAGCATAATTGGTAAGCGGGTTTAGCCACAGCACCAGCTTTGGTTTCAAATGTAAAATTTTGGTTTGCAATTTATGGCCTGTTTAAGGTAGCAAACCTGGTATTTTGACTTATTTCGCTTAAATTGACATCTAGAGATTACCGCTAGCATATTTTTTCAATTTTTTTTTTGACAAAAATTTTACAAAAAAAGCATGGGTTAACCCCTTACCTGTTTTTTAGCGAAAAAAAAAGTTGTCGCAAATCTTGGGGAATGGCATATAAACTGAAAGGTGGGTCCAAAACAATCCCCTACCTCAAGTTATAGCATAATTGGTAAGCGGGTTTAGCCACAGCACCAGCTTTGGTTTCAAATGTAAAATTTTGGTTTGCAGTTTATGGCCTGTTTAAGGTAGCAAACCTGGTATTTTGACTTATTTCGCTTAAATTGACATCTAGAGATTACCGCTAGCATATTTTTTCAATTTTTTTTTTGACAAAAATTTTACAAAAAAAGCATGGGTTAACCCCTTACCTGTTTTTTAGCGAAAAAAAAAGTTGTCGCAAATCTTGGGGAATGGCATATAAACTGAAAGGTGGGTCCAAAACAATCCCCTACCTCAAGTTATAGCATAATTGGTAAGCGGGTTTAGCCACAGCACCAGCTTTGGTTTCAAATGTAAAATTTTGGTTTGCAATTTATGGCCTGTTTAAGGTAGCAAACCTGGTATTTTGACTTATTTCGCTTAAATTGACATCTAGAGATTACCGCTAGCATATTTTTTCAATTTTTTTTTTGACAAAAATTTTGCAAAAAAAGCATGGGTTAACCCCTTACCTGTTTTTTTAGCGAAAAAAAAAGTTGTCGCAAATCTTGGGGAATGGCATATAAACTGAAAGGTGGGTCCAAAACAATCCCCTACCTCAAGTTATAGCATAATTGGTAAGCGGGTTTAGCCACAGCACCAGCTTTGGTTTCAAATGTAAAATTTTGGTTTGCAATTTATGGCCTGTTTAAGGTAGCAAACCTGGTATTTTGACTTATTTCGCTTAAATTGACATCTAGAGATTACCGCTAGCATATTTTTTCAATTTTTTTTTTGACAAAAATTTTACAAAAAAAGCATGGGTTAACCCCTTACCTGTTTTTTAGCGAAAAAAAAAGTTGTCGCAAATCTTGGGGAATGGCATATAAACTGAAAGGTGGGTCCAAAACAATCCCCTACCTCAAGTTATAGCATAATTGGTAAGCGGGTTTAGCCACAGCACCAGCTTTGGTTTCAAATGTAAAATTTTGGTTTGCAATTTATGGCCTGTTTAAGGTAGCAAACCTGGTATTTTGACTTATTTCGCTTAAATTGACATCTAGAGATTACCGCTAGCATATTTTTTCAATTTTTTTTTTGACAAAAATTTTACAAAAAAAGCATGGGTAAACCCCTTACCTGTTTTTTAGCGAAAAAAAAAGTTGTCGCAAATCTTGGGGAATGGCATATAAACTGAAAGGTGGGTCCAAAACAATCCCCTACCTCAAGTTATAGCATAATTGGTAAGCGGGTTTAGCCACAGCACCAGCTTTGGTTTCAAATGTAAAATTTTGGTTTGCAATTTATGGCCTGTTTAAGGTAGCAAACCTGGTATTTTGACTTATTTCGCTTAAATTGACATCTAGAGATTACCGCTAGCATATTTTTTCAATTTTTTTTTTGACAAAAATTTTGCAAAAAAGCATGGGTTAACCCCTTACCTGTTTTTTTAGCGAAAAAAAAAGTTGTCGCAAATCTTGGGGAATGGCATATAAACTGAAAGGTGGGTCCAAAACAATCCCCTACCTCAAGTTATAGCATAATTGGTAAGCGGGTTTAGCCACAGCACCAGCTTTGGTTTCAAATGTAAAATTTTGGTTTGCAATTTATGGCCTGTTTAAGGTAGCAAACCGGGTATTTTGACTTATTTCGCTTAAATTGACATCTAGAGATTACCGCTAGCATATTTTTTCAATTTTTTTTTTGACAAAAATTTTGCAAAAAAAGCATGGGTTAACCCCTTACCTGTTTTTTTAGCGAAAAAAAAAGTTGTCGCAAATCTTGGGGAATGGCATATAAACTGAAAGGTGGGTCCAAAACAATCCCCTACCTCAAGTTATAGCATAATTGGTAAGCGGGTTTAGCCACAGCACCAGCTTTGGTTTCAAATATAAAATTTTGGTTTGCAATTTATGGCCTGTTTAAGGTAGCAAACCGGGTATTTTGACTTATTTCGCTTAAATTGACATCTAGAGATTACCGCTAGCATATTTTTTCAATTTTTTTTTTGACAAAAATTTTGCAAAAAAAGCATGGGTTAACCCCTTACCTGTTTTTTTAGCGAAAAAAAAAGTTGTCGCAAATCTTGGGGAATGGCATATAAACTGAAAGGTGGGTCCAAAACAATCCCCTACCTCAAGTTATAGCATAATTGGTAAGCGGGTTTAGCCACAGCACCAGCTTTGGTTTCAAATGTAAAATTTTGGTTTGCAATTTATGGCCTGTTTAAGGTAGCAAACCTGGTATTTTGACTTATTTCGCTTAAATTGACATCTAGAGATTACCGCTAGCATATTTTTTCAATTTTTTTTTTGACAAAAATTTTACAAAAAAAGCATGGGTTAACCCCTTACCTGTTTTTTAGCGAAAAAAAAAGTTGTCGCAAGTCTTGGGGAATGGCATATAAACTGAAAGGTGGGTCCAAAACAATCCCCTACCTCAAGTTATAGCATAATTGGTAAGCGGGTTTAGCCACAGCACCAGCTTTGGTTTCAAATGTAAAATTTTGGTTTGCAATTTATGGCCTGTTTAAGGTAGCAAACCTGGTATTTTGACTTATTTCGCTTAAATTGACATCTAGAGATTACCGCTAGCATATTTTTTCAATTTTTTTTTTGACAAAAATTTTACAAAAAAAGCATGGGTTAACCCCTTACCTGTTTTTTAGCGAAAAAAAAAGTTGTCGCAAATCTTGGGGAATGGCATATAAACTGAAAGGTGGGTCCAAAACAATCCCCTACCTCAAGTTATAGCATAATTGGTAAGCGGGTTTAGCCACAGCACCAGCTTTGGTTTCAAATGTAAAATTTTGGTTTGCAATTTATGGCCTGTTTAAGGTAGCAAACCTGGTATTTTGACTTATTTCGCTTAAATTGACATCTAGAGATTACCGCTAGCATATTTTTTCAATTTTTTTTTTGACAAAAATTTTGCAAAAAAAGCATGGGTTAACCCCTTACCTGTTTTTTTAGCGAAAAAAAAAGTTGTCGCAAATCTTGGGGAATGGCATATAAACTGAAAGGTGGGTCCAAAACAATCCCCTACCTCAAGTTATAGCATAATTGGTAAGCGGGTTTAGCCACAGCACCAGCTTTGGTTTCAAATGTAAAATTTTGGTTTGCAATTTATGGCCTGTTTAAGGTAGCAAACCTGGTATTTTGACTTATTTCGCTTAAATTGACATCTAGAGATTACCGCTAGCATATTTTTTCAATTTTTTTTTTGACAAAAATTTTACAAAAAAAGCATGGGTTAACCCCTTACCTGTTTTTTAGCGAAAAAAAAAGTTGTCGCAAATCTTGGGGAATGGCATATAAACTGAAAGGTGGGTCCAAAACAATCCCCTACCTCAAGTTATAGCATAATTGGTAAGCGGGTTTAGCCACAGCACCAGCTTTGGTTTCAAATGTAAAATTTTGGTTTGCAGTTTATGGCCTGTTTAAGGTAGCAAACCTGGTATTTTGACTTATTTCGCTTAAATTGACATCTAGAGATTACCGCTAGCATATTTTTTCAATTTTTTTTTTGACAAAAATTTTACAAAAAAAGCATGGGTTAACCCCTTACCTGTTTTTTAGCGAAAAAAAAAGTTGTCGCAAATCTTGGGGAATGGCATATAAACTGAAAGGTGGGTCCAAAACAATCCCCTACCTCAAGTTATAGCATAATTGGTAAGCGGGTTTAGCCACAGCACCAGCTTTGGTTTCAAATGTAAAATTTTGGTTTGCAATTTATGGCCTGTTTAAGGTAGCAAACCTGGTATTTTGACTTATTTCGCTTAAATTGACATCTAGAGATTACCGCTAGCATATTTTTTCAATTTTTTTTTTGACAAAAATTTTGCAAAAAAAGCATGGGTTAACCCCTTACCTGTTTTTTTAGCGAAAAAAAAAGTTGTCGCAAATCTTGGGGAATGGCATATAAACTGAAAGGTGGGTCCAAAACAATCCCCTACCTCAAGTTATAGCATAATTGGTAAGCGGGTTTAGCCACAGCACCAGCTTTGGTTTCAAATGTAAAATTTTGGTTTGCAATTTATGGCCTGTTTAAGGTAGCAAACCTGGTATTTTGACTTATTTCGCTTAAATTGACATCTAGAGATTACCGCTAGCATATTTTTTCAATTTTTTTTTTGACAAAAATTTTACAAAAAAAGCATGGGTTAACCCCTTACCTGTTTTTTAGCGAAAAAAAAAGTTGTCGCAAATCTTGGGGAATGGCATATAAACTGAAAGGTGGGTCCAAAACAATCCCCTACCTCAAGTTATAGCATAATTGGTAAGCGGGTTTAGCCACAGCACCAGCTTTGGTTTCAAATGTAAAATTTTGGTTTGCAATTTATGGCCTGTTTAAGGTAGCAAACCTGGTATTTTGACTTATTTCGCTTAAATTGACATCTAGAGATTACCGCTAGCATATTTTTTCAATTTTTTTTTTGACAAAAATTTTGCAAAAAAGCATGGGTTAACCCCTTACCTGTTTTTTTAGCGAAAAAAAAAGTTGTCGCAAATCTTGGGGAATGGCATATAAACTGAAAGGTGGGTCCAAAACAATCCCCTACCTCAAGTTATAGCATAATTGGTAAGCGGGTTTAGCCACAGCACCAGCTTTGGTTTCAAATGTAAAATTTTGGTTTGCAATTTATGGCCTGTTTAAGGTAGCAAACCGGGTATTTTGACTTATTTCGCTTAAATTGACATCTAGAGATTACCGCTAGCATATTTTTTCAATTTTTTTTTTGACAAAAATTTTGCAAAAAAAGCATGGGTTAACCCCTTACCTGTTTTTTTAGCGAAAAAAAAAGTTGTCGCAAATCTTGGGGAATGGCATATAAACTGAAAGGTGGGTCCAAAACAATCCCCTACCTCAAGTTATAGCATAATTGGTAAGCGGGTTTAGCCACAGCACCAGCTTTGGTTTCAAATGTAAAATTTTGGTTTGCAATTTATGGCCTGTTTAAGGTAGCAAACCGGGTATTTTGACTTATTTCGCTTAAATTGACATCTAGAGATTACCGCTAGCATATTTTTTCAATTTTTTTTTTGACAAAAATTTTGCAAAAAAAGCATGGGTTAACCCCTTACCTGTTTTTTTAGCGAAAAAAAAAGTTGTCGCAAATCTTGGGGAATGGCATATAAACTGAAAGGTGGGTCCAAAACAATCCCCTACCTCAAGTTATAGCATAATTGGTAAGCGGGTTTAGCCACAGCACCAGCTTTGGTTTCAAATGTAAAATTTTGGTTTGCAATTTATGGCCGGTTTAAGGTAGCAAACCGGGTATTTTGACTTATTTCGCTTAAATTGACATCTAGAGATTACCGCTAGCATATTTTTTCAATTTTTTTTTTGACAAAAATTTTGCAAAAAAAGTATGGGTTAACCCCTTACCTGTTTTTTTAGCGAAAAAAAAAGTTGTCGCAAATCTTGGGGAATGGCATATAAACTGAAAGGTGGGTCCAAAACAATCCCCTACCTCAAGTTATAGCATAATTGGTAAGCGGGTTTAGCCACAGCACCAGCTTTGGTTTCAAATGTAAAATTTTGGTTTGCAATTTATGGCCTGTTTAAGGTAGCAAACCGGGTATTTTGACTTATTTCGCTTAAATTGACATCTAGAGATTACCGCTAGCATATTTTTTCAATTTTTTTTTTGACAAAAATTTTGCAAAAAAAGTATGGGTTAACCCCTTACCTGTTTTTTTAGCGAAAAAAAAAGTTGTCGCAAATCTTGGGGAATGGCATATAAACTGAAAGGTGGGTCCAAAACAATCCCCTACCTCAAGTTATAGCATAATTGGTAAGCGGGTTTAGCCACAGCACCAGCTTTGGTTTCAAATGTAAAATTTTGGTTTGCAATTTATGGCCTGTTTAAGGTAGCAAACCGGGTATTTTGACTTATTTCGCTTAAATTGACATCTAGAGATTACCGCTAGCATATTTTTTCAATTTTTTTTTTGACAAAAATTTTGCAAAAAAAGCATAGGTTAACCCCTTACCTGTTTTTTTAGCGAAAAAAAAAGTTGTCGCAAATCTTGGGGAATGGCATATAAACTGAAAGGTGGGTCCAAAACAATCCCCTACCTCAAGTTATAGCATAATTGGTAAGCGGGTTTAGCCACAGCACCAGCTTTGGTTTCAAATGTAAAATTTTGGTTTGCAATTTATGGCCTGTTTAAGGTAGCAAACCGGGTATTTTGACTTATTTCGCTTAAATTGACATCTAGAGATTACCGCTAGCATATTTTTTCAATTTTTTTTTTTGACAAAAATTTTGCAAAAAAAGCATGGGTTAACCCCTTACCTGTTTTTTTAGCGAAAAAAAAAGTTGTCGCAAATCTTGGGGAATGGCATATAAACTGAAAGGTGGGTCCAAAACAATCCCCTACCTCAAGTTATAGCATAATTGGTAAGCGGGTTTAGCCACAGCACCAGCTTTGGTTTCAAATGTAAAATTTTGGTTTGCAATTTATGGCCTGTTTAAGGTAGCAAACCTGGTATTTTGACTTATTTCGCTTAAATTGACATCTAGAGATTACCGCTAGCATATTTTTTCAATTTTTTTTTTGACAAAAATTTTGCAAAAAAAGCATGGGTTAACCCCTTACCTGTTTTTTTAGCGAAAAAAAAAGTTGTCGCAAATCTTGGGGAATGGCATATAAACTGAAAGGTGGGTCCAAAACAATCCCCTACCTCAAGTTATAGCATAATTGGTAAGCGGGTTTAGCCACAGCACCAGCTTTGGTTTCAAATGTAAAATTTTGGTTTGCAATTTATGGCCTGTTTAAGGTAGCAAACCTGGTATTTTGACTTATTTCGCTTAAATTGACATCTAGAGATTACCGCTAGCATATTTTTTCAATTTTTTTTTTGACAAAAATTTTGCAAAAAAAGCATGGGTTAACCCCTTACCTGTTTTTTTAGCGAAAAAAAAAGTTGTCGCAAATCTTGGGGAATGGCATATAAACTGAAAGGTGGGTCCAAAACAATCCCCTACCTCAAGTTATAGCATAATTGGTAAGCGGGTTTAGCCACAGCACCAGCTTTGGTTTCAAATGTAAAATTTTGGTTTGCAATTTATGGCCTGTTTAAGGTAGCAAACCGGGTATTTTGACTTATTTCGCTTAAATTGACATCTAGAGATTACCGCTAGCATATTTTTTCAATTTTTTTTTTGACAAAAATTTTGCAAAAAAAGCATGGGTTAACCCCTTACCTGTTTTTTTAGCGAAAAAAAAAGTTGTCGCAAATCTTGGGGAATGGCATATAAACTGAAAGGTGGGTCCAAAACAATCCCCTACCTCAAGTTATAGCATAATTGGTAAGCGGGTTTAGCCACAGCACCAGCTTTGGTTTCAAATGTAAAATTTTGGTTTGCAATTTATGGCCTGTTTAAGGTAGCAAACCGGGTATTTTGACTTATTTCGCTTAAATTGACATCTAGAGATTACCGCTAGCATATTTTTTCAATTTTTTTTTTGACAAAAATTTTGCAAAAAAAGCATGGGTTAACCCCTTACCTGTTTTTTTAGCGAAAAAAAAAGTTGTCGCAAATCTTGGGGAATGGCATATAAACTGAAAGGTGGGTCCAAAACAATCCCCTACCTCAAGTTATAGCATAATTGGTAAGCAAGTTTAGCCACAGCACCAGCTTTGGTTTCAAATGTAAAATTTTGGTTTGCAGTTTATGGCCTGTTTAAGGTAGCAAACCTGGTATTTTGACTTATTTCGCTTAAATTGACATCTAGAGATTACCGCTAGCATATTTTTTCAATTTTTTTTTTGACAAAAATTTTGCAAAAAAAGCATGGGTTAACCCCTTACCTGTTTTTTTAGCGAAAAAAAAAGTTGTCGCAAATCTTGGGGAATGGCATATAAACTGAAAGGTGGGTCCAAAACAATCCCCTACCTCAAGTTATAGCATAATTGGTAAGCGGGTTTAGCCACAGCACCAGCTTTGGTTTCAAATGTAAAATTTTGGTTTGCAATTTATGGCCGGTTTAAGGTAGCAAACCGGGTATTTTGACTTATTTCGCTTAAATTGACATCTAGAGATTACCGCTAGCATATTTTTTCAATTTTTTTTTTGACAAAAATTTTGCAAAAAAAGTATGGGTTAACCCCTTACCTGTTTTTTTAGCGAAAAAAAAAGTTGTCGCAAATCTTGGGGAATGGCATATAAACTGAAAGGTGGGTCCAAAACAATCCCCTACCTCAAGTTATAGCATAATTGGTAAGCGGGTTTAGCCACAGCACCAGCTTTGGTTTCAAATGTAAAATTTTGGTTTGCAATTTATGGCCTGTTTAAGGTAGCAAACCGGGTATTTTGACTTATTTCGCTTAAATTGACATCTAGAGATTACCGCTAGCATATTTTTTCAATTTTTTTTTTGACAAAAATTTTGCAAAAAAAGTATGGGTTAACCCCTTACCTGTTTTTTTAGCGAAAAAAAAAGTTGTCGCAAATCTTGGGGAATGGCATATAAACTGAAAGGTGGGTCCAAAACAATCCCCTACCTCAAGTTATAGCATAATTGGTAAGCGGGTTTAGCCACAGCACCAGCTTTGGTTTCAAATGTAAAATTTTGGTTTGCAATTTATGGCCTGTTTAAGGTAGCAAACCGGGTATTTTGACTTATTTCGCTTAAATTGACATCTAGAGATTACCGCTAGCATATTTTTTCAATTTTTTTTTTGACAAAAATTTTGCAAAAAAAGCATGGGTTAACCCCTTACCTGTTTTTTTAGCGAAAAAAAAAGTTGTCGCAAATCTTGGGGAATGGCATATAAACTGAAAGGTGGGTCCAAAACAATCCCCTACCTCAAGTTATAGCATAATTGGTAAGCGGGTTTAGCCACAGCACCAGCTTTGGTTTCAAATGTAAAATTTTGGTTTGCAATTTATGGCCGGTTTAAGGTAGCAAACCGGGTATTTTGACTTATTTCGCTTAAATTGACATCTAGAGATTACCGCTAGCATATTTTTTCAATTTTTTTTTGACAAAAATTTTGCAAAAAAAGCATGGGTTAACCCCTTACCTGTTTTTTTAGCGAAAAAAAAAGTTGTCGCAAATCTTGGGGAATGGCATATAAACTGAAAGGTGGGTCCAAAACAATCCCCTACCTCAAGTTATAGCATAATTGGTAAGCGGGTTTAGCCACAGCACCAGCTTTCGTTTCAAATGTAAAATTTTGGTTTGCAATTTATGGCCTGTTTAAGGTAGCAAACCGGGTATTTTGACTTATTTCGCTTAAATTGACATCTAGAGATTACCGCTAGCATATTTTTTCAATTTTTTTTTTGACAAAAATTTTGCAAAAAAAGCATGGGTTAACCCCTTACCTGTTTTTTTAGCGAAACAAAAAGTTGTCGCAAATCTTGGGGAATGGCATATAAACTGAAAGGTGGGTCCAAAACAATCCCCTACCTCAAGTTATAGCATAATTGGTAAGCGGGTTTAGCCACAGCACCAGCTTTGGTTTCAAATGTAAAATTTTGGTTTGCAATTTATGGCCTGTTTAAGGTAGCAAACCTGGTATTTTGACTTATTTCGCTTAAATTGACATCTAGAGATTACCGCTAGCATATTTTTTCAATTTTTTTTTTGACAAAAATTTTGCAAAAAAAGCATGGGTTAACTAACCCCTTACCTGTTTTTTTAGCGAAAAAAAAAGTTGTCGCAAATCTTGGGGAATGGCATATAAACTGAAAGGTGGGTCCAAAACAATCCCCTACCTCAAGTTATAGCATAATTGGTAAGCGGGTTTAGCCACAGCACCAGCTTTGGTTTCAAATGTAAAATTTTGGTTTGCAATTTATGGCCTGTTTAAGGTAGCAAACCGGGTATTTTGACTTATTTCGCTTAAATTGACATCTAGAGATTACCGCTAGCATATTTTTTCAATTTTTTTTTTGACAAAAATTTTGCAAAAAAAGCATGGGTTAACCCCTTACCTGTTTTTTTAGCGAAACAAAAAGTTGTCGCAAATCTTGGGGAATGGCATATAAACTGAAAGGTGGGTCCAAAACAATCCCCTACCTCAAGTTATAGCATAATTGGTAAGCGGGTTTAGCCACAGCACCAGCTTTGGTTTCAAATGTAAAATTTTGGTTTGCAATTTATGGCCTGTTTAAGGTAGCAAACCTGGTATTTTGACTTATTTCGCTTAAATTGACATCTAGAGATTACCGCTAGCATATTTTTTCAATTTTTTTTTTGACAAAAATTTTGCAAAAAAAGCATGGGTTAACCCCTTACCTGTTTTTTTAGCGAAAAAAAAAGTTGTCGCAAATCTTGGGGAATGGCATATAAACTGAAAGGTGGGTCCAAAACAATCCCCTACCTCAAGTTATAGCATAATTGGTAAGCGGGTTTAGACACAGCACCAGCTTTGGTTTCAAATGTAAAATTTTGGTTTGCAATTTATGGCCTGTTTAAGGTAGCAAACCTGGTATTTTGACTTATTTCGCTTAAATTGACATCTAGAGATTACCGCTAGCATATTTTTTCAATTTTTTTTTTGACAAAAATTTTGCAAAAAAAGCATGGGTTAACTAACCCCTTACCTGTTTTTTTAGCGAAAAAAAAAGTTGTCGCAAATCTTGGGGAATGGCATATAAACTGAAAGGTGGGTCCAAAACAATCCCCTACCTCAAGTTATAGCATAATTGGTAAGCGGGTTTAGCCACAGCACCAGCTTTGGTTTCAAATGTAAAATTTTGGTTTGCAATTTATGGCCTGTTTAAGGTAGCAAACCGGGTATTTTGACTTATTTCGCTTAAATTGACATCTAGAGATTACCGCTAGCATATTTTTTCAATTTTTTTTTTTGACAAAAATTTTGCAAAAAAAGCATGGGTTAACCCCTTACCTGTTTTTTTAGCGAAAAAAAAAGTTGTCGCAAATCTTGGGGAATGGCATATAAACTGAAAGGTGGGTCCAAAACAATCCCCTACCTCAAGTTATAGCATAATTGGTAAGCGGGTTTAGACACAGCACCAGCTTTGGTTTCAAATGTAAAATTTTGGTTTGCAATTTATGGCCTGTTTAAGGTAGCAAACCTGGTATTTTGACTTATTTCGCTTAAATTGACATCTAGAGATTACCGCTAGCATATTTTTTCAATTTTTTTTTTGACAAAAATTTTGCAAAAAAAGCATGGGTTAACCCCTTACCTGTTTTTTTAGCGAAAAAAAAAGTTGTCGCAAATCTTGGGGAATGGCATATAAACTGAAAGGTGGGTCCAAAACAATCCCCTACCTCAAGTTATAGCATAATTGGTAAGCAGGTTTAGCCACAGCACCAGCTTTGGTTTCAAATGTAAAATTTTGGTTTGCAGTTTATGGCCTGTTTAAGGTAGCAAACCTGGTATTTTGACTTATTTCGCTTAAATTGACATCTAGAGATTACCGCTAGCATATTTTTTCAATTTTTTTTTTGACAAAAATTTTGCAAAAAAAGCATGGGTTAACCCCTTACCTGTTTTTTTAGCGAAAAAAAAAGTTGTCGCAAATCTTGGGGAATGGCATATAAACTGAAAGGTGGGTCCAAAACAATCCCCTACCTCAAGTTATAGCATAATTGGTAAGCGGGTTTAGCCACAGCACCAGCTTTGGTTTCAAATGTAAAATTTTGGTTTGCAATTTATGGCCTGTTTTAGGTAGCAAACCTGGTATTTTGACTTATTTCGCTTAAATTGACATCTAGAGATTACCGCTAGCATATTTTTTCAATTTTTTTTTTGACAAAAATTTTGCAAAAAAAGCATGGGTTAACCCCTTACCTGTTTTTTTAGCGAAAAAAAAAGTTGTCGCAAATCTTGGGGAATGGCATATAAACTGAAAGGTGGGTCCAAAACAATCCCCTACCTCAAGTTATAGCATAATTGGTAAGTGGGTTTAGCCACAGCACCAGCTTTGGTTTCAAATGTAAAATTTTGGTTTGCAATTTATGGCCTGTTTAAGGTAGCAAACCGGGTATTTTGACTTATTTCGCTTAAATTGACATCTAGAGATTACCGCTAGCATATTTTTTCAATTTTTTTTTTGACAAAAATTTTGCAAAAAAAGCATGGGTTAACCCCTTACCTGTTTTTTTAGCGAAAAAAAAAGTTGTCGCAAATCTTGGGGAATGGCATATAAACTGAAAGGTGGGTCCAAAACAATCCCCTACCTCAAGTTATAGCATAATTGGTAAGCGGGTTTAGCCACAGCACCAGCTTTGGTTTCAAATGTAAAATTTTGGTTTGCAATTTATGGCCTGTTTAAGGTAGCAAACCGGGTATTTTGACTTATTTCGCTTAAATTGACATCTAGAGATTACCGCTAGCATATTTTTTCAATTTTTTTTTTGACAAAAATTTTGCAAAAAAAGCATGGGTTAACCCCTTACCTGTTTTTTTAGCGAAAAAAAAAGTTGTCGCAAATCTTGGGGAATGGCATATAAACTGAAAGGTGGGTCCAAAACAATCCCCTACCTCAAGTTATAGCATAATTGGTAAGCGGGTTTAGCCACAGCACCAGCTTTGGTTTCAAATGTAAAATTTTGGTTTGCAATTTATGGCCTGTTTAAGGTAGCAAACCTGGTATTTTGACTTATTTCGCTTAAATTGACATCTAGAGATTACCGCTAGCATATTTTTTCAATTTTTTTTTTGACAAAAATTTTGCAAAAAAAGCATGGGTTAACCCCTTACCTGTTTTTTTAGCGAAACAAAAAGTTGTCGCAAATCTTGGGGAATGGCATATAAACTGAAAGGTGGGTCCAAAACAATCCCCTACCTCAAGTTATAGCATAATTGGTAAGCGGGTTTAGCCACAGCACCAGCTTTGGTTTCAAATGTAAAATTTTGGTTTGCAATTTATGGCCTGTTTAAGGTAGCAAACCTGGTATTTTGACTTATTTCGCTTAAATTGACATCTAGAGATTACCGCTAGCATATTTTTTCAATTTTTTTTTTGACAAAAATTTTGCAAAAAAAGCATGGGTTAACTAACCCCTTACCTGTTTTTTTAGCGAAAAAAAAAGTTGTCGCAAATCTTGGGGAATGGCATATAAACTGAAAGGTGGGTCCAAAACAATCCCCTACCTCAAGTTATAGCATAATTGGTAAGCGGGTTTAGCCACAGCACCAGCTTTGGTTTCAAATGTAAAATTTTGGTTTGCAATTTATGGCCTGTTTAAGGTAGCAAACCGGGTATTTTGACTTATTTCGCTTAAATTGACATCTAGAGATTACCGCTAGCATATTTTTTCAATTTTTTTTTTGACAAAAATTTTGCAAAAAAAGCATGGGTTAACCCCATACCTGTTTTTTTAGCGAAAAAAAAAGTTGTCGCAAATCTTGGGGAATGGCATATAAACTGAAAGGTGGGTCCAAAACAATCCCCTACCTCAAGTTATAGCATAATTGGTAAGCGGGTTTAGCCACAGCACCAGCTTTGGTTTCAAATGTAAAATTTTGGTTTGCAATTTATGGCCTGTTTAAGGTAGCAAACCTGGTATTTTGACTTATTTCGCTTAAATTGACATCTAGAGATTACCGCTAGCATATTTTTTCAATTTTTTTTTGACAAAAATTTTGCAAAAAAAGCATGGGTTAACCCCTTACCTGTTTTTTTAGCGAAAAAAAAAGTTGTCGCAAATCTTGGGGAATGGCATATAAACTGAAAGGTGGGTCCAAAACAATCCCCTACCTCAAGTTATAGCATAATTGGTAAGCGGGTTTAGCCACAGCACCAGCTTTGGTTTCAAATGTAAAATTTTGGTTTGCAATTTATGGCCTGTTTAAGGTAGCAAACCGGGTATTTTGACTTATTTCGCTTAAATTGACATCTAGAGATTACCGCTAGCATATTTTTTCAATTTTTTTTTTGACAAAAATTTTGCAAAAAAAGCATGGGTTAACCCCTTACCTGTTTTTTTAGCGAAAAAAAAAGTTGTCGCAAATCTTGGGGAATGGCATATAAACTGAAAGGTGGGTCCAAAACAATCCCCTACCTCAAGTTATAGCATAATTGGTAAGCGGGTTTAGCCACAGCACCAGCTTTGGTTTCAAATGTAAAATTTTGGTTTGCAATTTATGGCCTGTTTAAGGTAGCAAACCTGGTATTTTGACTTATTTCGCTTAAATTGACATCTAGAGATTACCGCTAGCATATTTTTTCAATTTTTTTTTTGACAAAAATTTTGCAAAAAAAGCATGGGTTAACCCCTTACCTGTTTTTTTAGCGAAAAAAAAAGTTGTCGCAAATCTTGGGGAATGGCATATAAACTGAAAGGTGGGTCCAAAACAATCCCCTACCTCAAGTTATAGCATAATTGGTAAGCGGGCTTAGCCACAGCACCAGCTTTGGTTTCAAATGTAAAATTTTGGTTTGCAATTTATGGCCTGTTTAAGGTAGCAAACCTGGTATTTTGACTTATTTCGCTTAAATTGACATCTAGAGATTACCGCTAGCATATTTTTTCAATTTTTTTTTTGACAAAAATTTTGCAAAAAAAGCATGGGTTAACCCCTTACCTGTTTTTTTAGCGAAAAAAAAAGTTGTCGCAAATCTTGGGGAATGGCATATAAACTGAAAGGTGGGTCCAAAACAATCCCCTACCTCAAGTTATAGCATAATTGGTAAGCGGGTTTAGCCACAGCACCAGCTTTGGTTTCAAATGTAAAATTTTGGTTTGCAATTTATGGCCTGTTTAAGGTAGCAAACCGGGTATTTTGACTTATTTCGCTTAAATTGACATCTAGAGATTACCGCTAGCATATTTTTTCAATTTTTTTTTTTGACAAAAATTTTGCAAAAAAAGCATGGGTTAACCCCTTACCTGTTTTTTTAGCGAAAAAAAAAGTTGTCGCAAATCTTGGGGAATGGCATATAAACTGAAAGGTGGGTCCAAAACAATCCCCTACCTCAAGTTATAGCATAATTGGTAAGCGGGTTTAGCCACAGCACCAGCTTTGGTTTCAAATGTAAAATTTTGGTTTGCAATTTATGGCCTGTTTAAGGTAGCAAACCGGGTATTTTGACTTATTTCGCTTAAATTGACATCTAGAGATTACCGCTAGCATATTTTTTCAATTTTTTTTTTTGACAAAAATTTTGCAAAAAAAGCATGGGTTAACCCCTTACCTGTTTTTTTAGCGAAAAAAAAAGTTGTCGCAAATCTTGGGGAATGGCATATAAACTGAAAGGTGGGTCCAAAACAATCCCCTACCTCAAGTTATAGCATAATTGGTAAGCGGGTTTAGCCACAGCACCAGCTTTGGTTTCAAATGTAAAATTTTGGTTTGCAATTTATGGCCTGTTTAAGGTAGCAAACCTGGTATTTTGACTTATTTCGCTTAAATTGACATCTAGAGATTACCGCTAGCATATTTTTTCAATTTTTTTTTTGACAAAAATTTTGCAAAAAAAGCATGGGTTAACCCCTTACCTGTTTTTTTAGCGAAAAAAAAAGTTGTCGCAAATCTTGGGGAATGGCATATAAACTGAAAGGTGGGTCCAAAACAATCCCCTACCTCAAGTTATAGCATAATTGGTAAGCGGGTTTAGCCACAGCACCAGCTTTGGTTTCAAATGTAAAATTTTGGTTTGCAATTTATGGCCTGTTTAAGGTAGCAAACCGGGTATTTTGACTTATTTCGCTTAAATTGACATCTAGAGATTACCGCTAGCATATTTTTTCAATTTTTTTTTTGACAAAAATTTTGCAAAAAAAGCATGGGTTAACCCCTTACCTGTTTTTTTAGCGAAAAAAAAAGTTGTCGCAAATCTTGGGGAATGGCATATAAACTGAAAGGTGGGTCCAAAACAATCCCCTACCTCAAGTTATAGCATAATTGGTAAGCGGGTTTAGCCACAGCACCAGCTTTGGTTTCAAATGTAAAATTTTGGTTTGCAATTCATGGCCTGTTTAAGGTAGCAAACCGGGTATTTTGACTTATTTCGCTTAAATTGACATCTAGAGATTACCGCTAGCATATTTTTTCAATTTTTTTTTTGACAAAAATTTTGCAAAAAAAGCATGGGTTAACCCCTTACCTGTTTTTTTAGCGAAAAAAAAAGTTGTCGCAAATCTTGGGGAATGGCATATAAACTGAAAGGTGGGTCCAAAACAATCCCCTACCTCAAGTTATAGCATAATTGGTAAGCGGGTTTAGCCACAGCACCAGCTTTGGTTTCAAATGTAAAATTTTGGTTTGCAATTCATGGCCTGTTTAAGGTAGCAAACCGGGTATTTTGACTTATTTCGCTTAAATTGACATCTAGAGATTACCGCTAGCATATTTTTTCAATTTTTTTTTTGACAAAAATTTTGCAAAAAAAGCATGGGTTAACCCCTTACCTGTTTTTTTAGCGAAAAAAAAAGTTGTCGCAAATCTTGGGGAATGGCATATAAACTGAAAGGTGGGTCCAAAACAATCCCCTACCTCAAGTTATAGCATAATTGGTAAGCGGGTTTAGACACAGCACCAGCTTTGGTTTCAAATGTAAAATTTTGGTTTGCAATTTATGGCCTGTTTAAGGTAGCAAACCTGGTATTTTGACTTATTTCGCTTAAATTGACATCTAGAGATTACCGCTAGCATATTTTTTCAATTTTTTTTTTGACAAAAATTTTGCAAAAAAAGCATGGGTTAACTAACCCCTTACCTGTTTTTTTAGCGAAAAAAAAAGTTGTCGCAAATCTTGGGGAATGGCATATAAACTGAAAGGTGGGTCCAAAACAATCCCCTACCTCAAGTTATAGCATAATTGGTAAGCGGGTTTAGCCACAGCACCAGCTTTGGTTTCAAATGTAAAATTTTGGTTTGCAATTTATGGCCTGTTTAAGGTAGCAAACCTGGTATTTTGACTTATTTCGCTTAAATTGACATCTAGAGATTACCGCTAGCATATTTTTTCAATTTTTTTTTTGACAAAAATTTTGCAAAAAAAGCATGGGTTAACCCCTTACCTGTTTTTTTAGCGAAAAAAAAAGTTGTCGCAAATCTTGGGGAATGGCATATAAACTGAAAGGTGGGTCCAAAACAATCCCCTACCTCAAGTTATAGCATAATTGGTAAGCGGGTTTAGACACAGCACCAGCTTTGGTTTCAAATGTAAAATTTTGGTTTGCAATTTATGGCCTGTTTAAGGTAGCAAACCTGGTATTTTGACTTATTTCGCTTAAATTGACATCTAGAGATTACCGCTAGCATATTTTTTCAATTTTTTTTTTGACAAAAATTTTGCAAAAAAAGCATGGGTTAACTAACCCCTTACCTGTTTTTTTAGCGAAAAAAAAAGTTGTCGCAAATCTTGGGGAATGGCATATAAACTGAAAGGTGGGTCCAAAACAATCCCCTACCTCAAGTTATAGCATAATTGGTAAGCGGGTTTAGCCACAGCACCAGCTTTGGTTTCAAATGTAAAATTTTGGTTTGCAATTTATGGCCTGTTTAAGGTAGCAAACCTGGTATTTTGACTTATTTCGCTTAAATTGACATCTAGAGATTACCGCTAGCATATTTTTTCAATTTTTTTTTTGACAAAAATTTTGCAAAAAAAGCATGGGTTAACCCCTTACCTGTTTTTTTAGCGAAAAAAAAAGTTGTCGCAAATCTTGGGGAATGGCATATAAACTGAAAGGTGGGTCCAAAACAATCCCCTACCTCAAGTTATAGCATAATTGGTAAGCGGGTTTAGCCACAGCACCAGCTTTGGTTTCAAATGTAAAATTTTGGTTTGCAATTTATGGCCTGTTTAAGGTAGCAAACCTGGTATTTTGACTTATTTCGCTTAAATTGACATCTAGAGATTACCGCTAGCATATTTTTTCAATTTTTTTTTTGACAAAAATTTTGCAAAAAAAGCATGGGTTAACCCCTTACCTGTTTTTTTAGCGAAAAAAAAAGTTGTCGCAAATCTTGGGGAATGGCATATAAACTGAAAGGTGGGTCCAAAACAATCCCCTACCTCAAGTTATAGCATAATTGGTAAGCGGGTTTAGCCACAGCACCAGCTTTGGTTTCAAATGTAAAATTTTGGTTTGCAATTTATGGCCTGTTTAAGGTAGCAAACCGGGTATTTTGACTTATTTCGCTTAAATTGACATCTAGAGATTACCGCTAGCATATTTTTTCAATTTTTTTTTTGACAAAAATTTTGCAAAAAAAGCATGGGTTAACCCCTTACCTGTTTTTTTAGCGAAAAAAAAAGTTGTCGCAAATCTTGGGGAATGGCATATAAACTGAAAGGTGGGTCCAAAACAATCCCCTACCTCAAGTTATAGCATAATTGGTAAGCGGGTTTAGCCACAGCACCAGCTTTGGTTTCAAATGTAAAATTTTGGTTTGCAATTTATGGCCTGTTTAAGGTAGCAAACCTGGTATTTTGACTTATTTCGCTTAAATTGACATCTAGAGATTACCGCTAGCATATTTTTTCAATTTTTTTTTTGACAAAAATTTTGCAAAAAAAGCATGGGTTAACCCCTTACCTGTTTTTTTAGCGAAAAAAAAAGTTGTCGCAAATCTTGGGGAATGGCATATAAACTGAAAGGTGGGTCCAAAACAATCCCCTACCTCAAGTTATAGCATAATTGGTAAGCGGGTTTAGCCACAGCACCAGCTTTGGTTTCAAATGTAAAATTTTGGTTTGCAATTCATGGCCTGTTTAAGGTAGCAAACCGGGTATTTTGACTTATTTCGCTTAAATTGACATCTAGAGATTACCGCTAGCATATTTTTTCAATTTTTTTTTTGACAAAATTTTGCAAAAAAAGCATGGGTTAACCCCTTACCTGTTTTTTTAGCGAAAAAAAAAGTTGTCGCAAATCTTGGGGAATGGCATATAAACTGAAAGGTGGGTCCAAAACAATCCCCTACCTCAAGTTATAGCATAATTGGTAAGCGGGCTTAGACACAGCACCAGCTTTGGTTTCAAATGTAAAATTTTGGTTTGCAATTTATGGCCTGTTTAAGGTAGCAAACCTGGTATTTTGACTTATTTCGCTTAAATTGACATCTAGAGATTACCGCTAGCATATTTTTTCAATTTTTTTTTTGACAAAAATTTTGCAAAAAAAGCATGGGTTAACTAACCCCTTACCTGTTTTTTTAGCGAAAAAAAAAGTTGTCGCAAATCTTGGGGAATGGCATATAAACTGAAAGGTGGGTCCAAAACAATCCCCTACCTCAAGTTATAGCATAATTGGTAAGCGGGTTTAGCCACAGCACCAGCTTTGGTTTCAAATGTAAAATTTTGGTTTGCAATTTATGGCCTGTTTAAGGTAGCAAACCTGGTATTTTGACTTATTTCGCTTAAATTGACATCTAGAGATTACCGCTAGCATATTTTTTCAATTTTTTTTTGACAAAAATTTTGCAAAAAAAGCATGGGTTAACCCCTTACCTGTTTTTTTAGCGAAAAAAAAAGTTGTCGCAAATCTTGGGGAATGGCATATAAACTGAAAGGTGGGTCCAAAACAATCCCCTACCTCAAGTTATAGCATAATTGGTAAGCGGGTTTAGCCACAGCACCAGCTTTGGTTTCAAATGTAAAATTTTGGTTTGCAATTTATGGCCTGTTTAAGGTAGCAAACCGGGTATTTTGACTTATTTCGCTTAAATTGACATCTAGAGATTACCGCTAGCATATTTTTTCAATTTTTTTTTTGACAAAAATTTTGCAATAAAAGCATGGGTTAACCCCTTACCTGTTTTTTTAGCGAAAAAAAAAAGTTGTCGCAAATCTTGGGGAATGGCATATAAACTGAAAGGTGGGTCCAAAACAATCCCCTACCTCAAGTTATAGCATAATTGGTAAGCGGGTTTAGCCACAGCACCAGCTTTGGTTTCAAATGTAAAATTTTGGTTTGCAATTTATGGCCTGTTTAAGGTAGCAAACCTGGTATTTTGACTTATTTCGCTTAAATTGACATCTAGAGATTACCGCTAGCATATTTTTTCAATTTTTTTTTTGACAAAAATTTTGCAAAAAAAGCATGGGTTAACCCCTTACCTGTTTTTTTAGCGAAAAAAAAAGTTGTCGCAAATCTTGGGGAATGGCATATAAACTGAAAGGTGGGTCCAAAACAATCCCCTACCTCAAGTTATAGCATAATTGGTAAGCGGGTTTAGCCACAGCACCAGCTTTGGTTTCAAATGTAAAATTTTGGTTTGCAATTTATGGCCTGTTTAAGGTAGCAAACCGGGTATT
Source organism: Diogma glabrata (assembly GCA_963693315.1). Taxonomy (NCBI): domain Eukaryota; kingdom Metazoa; phylum Arthropoda; class Insecta; order Diptera; family Cylindrotomidae; genus Diogma; species Diogma glabrata. The sequence goes on from CAVNZG010000185.1 coordinate 39,517, forward strand.
TTGACTTATTTCGCTTAAATTGACATCTAGAGATTACCGCTAGCATATTTTTTCAATTTTTTTTTTTGACAAAAATTTTGCAAAAAAAGCATGGGTTAACCCCTTACCTGTTTTTTTAGCGAAAAAAAAGTTGTCGCAAATCTTGGGGAATGGCATATAAACTGAAAGGTGGGTCCAAAAACAATCCCCTACCTCAAGTTATAGCATAATTGGTAAGCGGGTTTAGCCACAGCACCAGCTTTGGTTTCAAATGTAAAATTTTGGTTTGCAATTCATGGCCTGTTTAAGGTAGCAAACCGGGTATTTTGACTTATTTCGCTTAAATTGACATCTAGAGATTACCGCTAGCATATTTTTTCAATTTTTTTTTTGACAAAAATTTTGCAAAAAAAGCATGGGTTAACCCCTTACCTGTTTTTTTAGCGAAAAAAAAAGTTGTCGCAAATCTTGGGGAATGGCATATAAACTGAAAGGTGGGTCCAAAACAATCCCCTACCTCAAGTTATAGCATAATTGGTAAGCGGGTTTAGCCACAGCACCAGCTTTGGTTTCAAATGTAAAATTTTGGTTTGCAATTTATGGCCTGTTTAAGGTAGCAAACCTGGTATTTTGACTTATTTCGCTTAAATTGACATCTAGAGATTACCGCTAGCATATTTTTTCAATTTTTTTTTGACAAAAATTTTGCAAAAAAAGCATGGGTTAACCCCTTACCTGTTTTTTTAGCGAAAAAAAAAGTTGTCGCAAATCTTGGGGAATGGCATATAAACTGAAAGGTGGGTCCAAAACAATCCCCTACCTCAAGTTATAGCATAATTGGTAAGCGGGTTTAGCCACAGCACCAGCTTTGGTTTCAAATGTAAAATTTTGGTTTGCAATTTATGGCCTGTTTAAGGTAGCAAACCTGGTATTTTGACTTATTTCGCTTAAATTGACATCTAGAGATTACCGCTAGCATATTTTTTCAATTTTTTTTTTGACAAAAATTTTGCAAAAAAAGCATGGGTTAACCCCTTACCTGTTTTTTTAGCGAAAAAAAAAGTTGTCGCAAATCTTGGGAATGGCATATAAACTGAAAGGTGGGTCCAAAACAATCCCCTACCTCAAGTTATAGCATAATTGGTAAGCGGGTTTAGCCACAGCACCAGCTTTGGTTTCAAATGTAAAATTTTGGTTTGCAATTTATGGCCTGTTTAAGGTAGCAAACCGGGTATTTTGACTTATTTCGCTTAAATTGACATCTAGAGATTACCGCTAGCATATTTTTTCAATTTTTTTTTTGACAAAAATTTTGCAAAAAAAGCATGGGTTAACCCCTTACCTGTTTTTTTAGCGAAAAAAAAAGTTGTCGCAAATCTTGGGGAATGGCATATAAACTGAAAGGTGGGTCCAAAACAATCCCCTACCTCAAGTTATAGCATAATTGGTAAGCGGGTTTAGCCACAGCACCAGCTTTGGTTTCAAATGTAAAATTTTGGTTTGCAATTTATGGCCTGTTTAAGGTAGCAAACCTGGTATTTTGACTTATTTCGCTTAAATTGACATCTAGAGATTACCGCTAGCATATTTTTTCAATTTTTTTTTTGACAAAAATTTTGCAAAAAAAGCATGGGTTAACCCCTTACCTGTTTTTTTAGCGAAAAAAAAAGTTGTCGCAAATCTTGGGGAATGGCATATAAACTGAAAGGTGGGTCCAAAACAATCCCCTACCTCAAGTTATAGCATAATTGGTAAGCGCTTTAGCCACAGCACCAGCTTTGGTTTCAAATGTAAAATTTTGGTTTGCAATTTATGGCCTGTTTAAGGTAGCAAACCTGGTATTTTGACTTATTTCGCTTAAATTGACATCTAGAGATTACCGCTAGCATATTTTTTCAATTTTTTTTTTGACAAAAATTTTGCAAAAAAAGCATGGGTTAACCCCTTACCTGTTTTTTTAGCGAAAAAAAAAGTTGTCGCAAATCTTGGGGAATGGCATATAAACTGAAAGGTGGGTCCAAAACAATCCCCTACCTCAAGTTATAGCATAATTGGTAAGCGGGTTTAGCCACAGCACCAGCTTTGGTTTCAAATGTAAAATTTTGGTTTGCAATTTATGGCCTGTTTAAGGTAGCAAACCTGGTATTTTGACTTATTTCGCTTAAATTGACATCTAGAGATTACCGCTAGCATATTTTTTCAATTTTTTTTTTGACAAAAATTTTGCAAAAAAAGCATGGGTTAACCCCTTACCTGTTTTTTTAGCGAAAAAAAAAGTTGTCGCAAATCTTGGGGAATGGCATATAAACTGAAAGGTGGGTCCAAAACAATCCCTACCTCAAGTTATAGCATAATTGGTAAGCGGGTTTAGCCACAGCACCAGCTTTGGTTTCAAATGTAAAATTTTGGTTTGCAATTTATGGCCTGTTTAAGGTAGCAAACCTGGTATTTTGACTTATTTCGCTTAAATTGACATCTAGAGATTACCGCTAGCATATTTTTTCAATTTTTTTTTTGACAAAAATTTTGCAAAAAAAGCATGGGTTAACCCCTTACCTGTTTTTTTAGCGAAAAAAAAAGTTGTCGCAAATCTTGGGGAATGGCATATAAACTGAAAGGTGGGTCCAAAACAATCCCCTACCTCAAGTTATAGCATAATTGGTAAGCGGGTTTAGCCACAGCACCAGCTTTGGTTTCAAATGTAAAATTTTGGTTTGCAATTTATGGCCTGTTTAAGGTAGCAAACCTGGTATTTTGACTTATTTCGCTTAAATTGACATCTAGAGATTACCGCTAGCATATTTTTTCAATTTTTTTTTTGACAAAAATTTTGCAAAAAAAGCATGGGTTAACCCCTTACCTGTTTTTTTAGCGAAAAAAAAAGTTGTCGCAAATCTTGGGGAATGGCATATAAACTGAAAGGTGGGTCCAAAACAATCCCCTACCTCAAGTTATAGCATAATTGGTAAGCGGGTTTAGCCACAGCACCAGCTTTGGTTTCAAATGTAAAATTTTGGTTTGCAATTTATGGCCTGTTTAAGGTAGCAAACCTGGTATTTTGACTTATTTCGCTTAAATTGACATCTAGAGATTACCGCTAGCATATTTTTTCAATTTTTTTTTTGACAAAAATTTTGCAAAAAAGCATGGGTTAACCCCTTACCTGTTTTTTTAGCGAAAAAAAAAGTTGTCGCAAATCTTGGGGAATGGCATATAAACTGAAAGGTGGGTCCAAAACAATCCCCTACCTCAAGTTATAGCATAATTGGTAAGCGGGTTTAGCCACAGCACCAGCTTTGGTTTCAAATGTAAAATTTTGGTTTGCAATTCATGGCCTGTTTAAGGTAGCAAACCGGGTATTTTGACTTATTTCGCTTAAATTGACATCTAGAGATTACCGCTAGCATATTTTTTCAATTTTTTTTTTGACAAAAATTTTGCAAAAAAAGCATGGGTTAACCCCTTACCTGTTTTTTTAGCGAAAAAAAAAGTTGTCGCAAATCTTGGGGAATGGCATATAAACTGAAAGGTGGGTCCAAAACAATCCCCTACCTCAAGTTATAGCATAATTGGTAAGCGGGTTTAGCCACAGCACCAGCTTTGGTTTCAAATGTAAAATTTTGGTTTGCAATTCATGGCCTGTTTAAGGTAGCAAACCGGGTATTTTGACTTATTTCGCTTAAATTGACATCTAGAGATTACCGCTAGCATATTTTTTCAATTTTTTTTTTGACAAAAATTTTGCAAAAAAAGCATGGGTTAACCCCTTACCTGTTTTTTTAGCGAAAAAAAAAGTTGTCGCAAATCTTGGGGAATGGCATATAAACTGAAAGGTGGGTCCAAAACAATCCCCTACCTCAAGTTATAGCATAATTGGTAAGCGGGTTTAGACACAGCACCAGCTTTGGTTTCAAATGTAAAATTTTGGTTTGCAATTTATGGCCTGTTTAAGGTAGCAAACCTGGTATTTTGACTTATTTCGCTTAAATTGACATCTAGAGATTACCGCTAGCATATTTTTTCAATTTTTTTTTTTGACAAAAATTTTGCAAAAAAAGCATGGGTTAACTAACCCCTTACCTGTTTTTTTAGCGAAAAAAAAAGTTGTCGCAAATCTTGGGGAATGGCATATAAACTGAAAGGTGGGTCCAAAACAATCCCCTACCTCAAGTTATAGCATAATTGGTAAGCGGGTTTAGACACAGCACCAGCTTTGGTTTCAAATGTAAAATTTTGGTTTGCAATTTATGGCCTGTTTAAGGTAGCAAACCTGGTATTTTGACTTATTTCGCTTAAATTGACATCTAGAGATTACCGCTAGCATATTTTTTCAATTTTTTTTTTGACAAAAATTTTGCAAAAAAAGCATGGGTTAACCCCTTACCTGTTTTTTTAGCGAAAAAAAAAGTTGTCGCAAATCTTGGGGAATGGCATATAAACTGAAAGGTGGGTCCAAAACAATCCCCTACCTCAAGTTATAGCATAATTGGTAAGCGGGTTTAGCCACAGCACCAGCTTTGGTTTCAAATGTAAAATTTTGGTTTGCAATTTATGGCCTGTTTAAGGTAGCAAACCTGGTATTTTGACTTATTTCGCTTAAATTGACATCTAGAGATTACCGCTAGCATATTTTTTCAATTTTTTTTTTGACAAAAATTTTGCAAAAAAAGCATGGGTTAACTAACCCCTTACCTGTTTTTTTAGCGAAAAAAAAAGTTGTCGCAAATCTTGGGGAATGGCATATAAACTGAAAGGTGGGTCCAAAACAATCCCCTACCTCAAGTTATAGCATAATTGGTAAGCGGGTTTAGCCACAGCACCAGCTTTGGTTTCAAATGTAAAATTTTGGTTTGCAATTTATGGCCTGTTTAAGGTAGCAAACCTGGTATTTTGACTTATTTCGCTTAAATTGACATCTAGAGATTACCGCTAGCATATTTTTTCAATTTTTTTTTTGACAAAAATTTTGCAAAAAAAGCATGGGTTAACCCCTTACCTGTTTTTTTAGCGAAAAAAAAAGTTGTCGCAAATCTTGGGGAATGGCATATAAACTGAAAGGTGGGTCCAAAACAATCCCCTACCTCAAGTTATAGCATAATTGGTAAGCGGGTTTAGCCACAGCACCAGCTTTGGTTTCAAATGTAAAATTTTGGTTTGCAATTTATGGCCTGTTTAAGGTAGCAAACCTGGTATTTTGACTTATTTCGCTTAAATTGACATCTAGAGATTACCGCTAGCATATTTTTTCAATTTTTTTTTTGACAAAAATTTTGCAAAAAAAGCATGGGTTAACCCCTTACCTGTTTTTTTAGCGAAAAAAAAAGTTGTCGCAAATCTTGGGGAATGGCATATAAACTGAAAGGTGGGTCCAAAACAATCCCCTACCTCAAGTTATAGCATAATTGGTAAGCGGGTTTAGCCACAGCACCAGCTTTGGTTTCAAATGTAAAATTTTGGTTTGCAATTTATGGCCTGTTTAAGGTAGCAAACCTGGTATTTTGACTTATTTCGCTTAAATTGACATCTAGAGATTACCGCTAGCATATTTTTTCAATTTTTTTTTTGACAAAAATTTTGCAAAAAAAGCATGGGTTAACCCCTTACCTGTTTTTTTAGCGAAAAAAAAAGTTGTCGCAAATCTTGGGGAATGGCATATAAACTGAAAGGTGGGTCCAAAACAATCCCCTACCTCAAGTTATAGCATAATTGGTAAGCGGGTTTAGCCACAGCACCAGCTTTGGTTTCAAATGTAAAATTTTGGTTTGCAATTTATGGCCTGTTTAAGGTAGCAAACCGGGTATTTTGACTTATTTCGCTTAAATTGACATCTAGAGATTACCGCTAGCTTATTTTTTCAATTTTTTTTTTGACAAAAATTTTGCAAAAAAAGCATGGGTTAACCCCTTACCTGTTTTTTTAGCGAAAAAAAAAGTTGTCGCAAATCTTGGGGAATGGCATATAAACTGAAAGGTGGGTCCAAAACAATCCCCTACCTCAAGTTATAGCATAATTGGTAAGCGGGTTTAGCCACAGCACCAGCTTTGGTTTCAAATGTAAAATTTTGGTTTGCAATTTATGGCCTGTTTAAGGTAGCAAACCTGGTATTTTGACTTATTTCGCTTAAATTGACATCTAGAGATTACCGCTAGCATATTTTTTCAATTTTTTTTTTGACAAAAATTTTGCAAAAAAAGCATGGGTTAACCCCTTACCTGTTTTTTTAGCGAAAAAAAAAGTTGTCGCAAATCTTGGGGAATGGCATATAAACTGAAAGGTGGGTCCAAAACAATCCCCTACCTCAAGTTATAGCATAATTGGTAAGCGGGTTTAGCCACAGCACCAGCTTTGGTTTCAAATGTAAAATTTTGGTTTGCAATTCATGGCCTGTTTAAGGTAGCAAACCGGGTATTTTGACTTATTTCGCTTAAATTGACATCTAGAGATTACCGCTAGCATATTTTTTCAATTTTTTTTTTGACAAAAATTTTGCAAAAAAAGCATGGGTTAACCCCTTACCTGTTTTTTTAGCGAAAAAAAAAGTTGTCGCAAATCTTGGGGAATGGCATATAAACTGAAAGGTGGGTCCAAAACAATCCCCTACCTCAAGTTATAGCATAATTGGTAAGCGGGTTTAGCCACAGCACCAGCTTTGGTTTCAAATGTAAAATTTTGGTTTGCAATTTATGGCCTGTTTAAGGTAGCAAACCTGGTATTTTGACTTATTTCGCTTAAATTGACATCTAGAGATTACCGCTAGCATATTTTTTCAATTTTTTTTTTGACAAAAATTTTGCAAAAAAAGCATGGGTTAACCCCTTACCTGTTTTTTTAGCGAAAAAAAAAGTTGTCGCAAATCTTGGGGAATGGCATATAAACTGAAAGGTGGGTCCAAAACAATCCCCTACCTCAAGTTATAGCATAATTGGTAAGCGGGTTTAGACACAGCACCAGCTTTGGTTTCAAATGTAAAATTTTGGTTTGCAATTCATGGCCTGTTTAAGGTAGCAAACCGGGTATTTTGACTTATTTCGCTTAAATTGACATCTAGAGATTACCGCTAGCATATTTTTTCAATTTTTTTTTTGACAAAAATTTTGCAAAAAAAGCATGGGTTAACCCCTTACCTGTTTTTTTAGCGAAAAAAAAAGTTGTCGCAAATCTTGGGGAATGGCATATAAACTGAAAGGTGGGTCCAAAACAATCCCCTACCTCAAGTTATAGCATAATTGGTAAGCGGGTTTAGCCACAGCACCAGCTTTGGTTTCAAATGTAAAATTTTGGTTTGCAATTTATGGCCTGTTTAAGGTAGCAAACCTGGTATTTTGACTTATTTCGCTTAAATTGACATCTAGAGATTACCGCTAGCATATTTTTTCAATATTTTTTTTGACAAAAATTTTGCAAAAAAAGCATGGGTTGACTAACCCCTTACCTGTTTTTTTAGCGAAAAAAAAAGTTGTCGCAAATCTTGGGGAATGGCATATAAACTGAAAGGTGGGTCCAAAACAATCCCCTACCTCAAGTTATAGCATAATTGGTAAGCGGGTTTAGCCACAGCACCAGCTTTGGTTTCAAATGTAAAATTTTGGTTTGCAATTTATGGCCTGTTTAAGGTAGCAAACCTGGTATTTTGACTTATTTCGCTTAAATTGACATCTAGAGATTACCGCTAGCATATTTTTTCAATTTTTTTTTTGACAAAAATTTTGCAAAAAAAGCATGGGTTAACCCCTTACCTGTTTTTTTAGCGAAAAAAAAAGTTGTCGCAAATCTTGGGGAATGGCATATAAACTGAAAGGTGGGTCCAAAACAATCCCCTACCTCAAGTTATAGCATAATTGGTAAGCGGGTTTAGCCACAGCACCAGCTTTGGTTTCAAATGTAAAATTTTGGTTTGCAATTTATGGCCTGTTTAAGGTAGCAAACCTGGTATTTTGACTTATTTCGCTTAAATTGACATCTAGAGATTACCGCTAGCATATTTTTTCAATTTTTTTTTTGACAAAAATTTTGCAAAAAAAGCATGGGTTAACCCCATACCTGTTTTTTTAGCGAAAAAAAAAGTTGTCGCAAATCTTGGGGAATGGCATATAAACTGAAAGGTGGGTCCAAAACAATCCCCTACCTCAAGTTATAGCATAATTGGTAAGCGGGTTTAGCCACAGCACCAGCTTTGGTTTCAAATGTAAAATTTTGGTTTGCAATTTATGGCCTGTTTAAGGTAGCAAACCTGGTATTTTGACTTATTTCGCTTAAATTGACATCTAGAGATTACCGCTAGCATATTTTTTCAATTTTTTTTTTGACAAAAATTTTGCAAAAAAAGCATGGGTTAACCCCTTACCTGTTTTTTTAGCGAAAAAAAAAGTTGTCGCAAATCTTGGGGAATGGCATATAAACTGAAAGGTGGGTCCAAAACAATCCCCTACCTCAAGTTATAGCATAATTGGTAAGCGGGTTTAGCCACAGCACCAGCTTTGGTTTCAAATGTAAAATTTTGGTTTGCAATTTATGGCCTGTTTAAGGTAGCAAACCTGGTATTTTGACTTATTTCGCTTAAATTGACATCTAGAGATTACCGCTAGCATATTTTTTCAATTTTTTTTTTGACAAAAATTTTGCAAAAAAAGCATGGGTTAACCCCTTACCTGTTTTTTTAGCGAAAAAAAAAGTTGTCGCAAATCTTGGGGAATGGCATATAAACTGAAAGGTGGGTCCAAAACAATCCCCTACCTCAAGTTATAGCATAATTGGTAAGCGGGTTTAGCCACAGCACCAGCTTTGGTTTCAAATGTAAAATTTTGGTTTGCAATTTATGGCCTGTTTAAGGTAGCAAACCGGGTATTTTGACTTATTTCGCTTAAATTGACATCTAGAGATTACCGCTAGCATATTTTTTCAATTTTTTTTTTTGACAAAAATTTTGCAAAAAAAGCATGGGTTAACCCCTTACCTGTTTTTTTAGCGAAAAAAAAAGTTGTCGCAAATCTTGGGGAATGGCATATAAACTGAAAGGTGGGTCCAAAACAATCCCCTACCTCAAGTTATAGCATAATTGGTAAGCGGGTTTAGCCACAGCACCAGCTTTGGTTTCAAATGTAAAATTTTGGTTTGCAATTTATGGCCTGTTTAAGGTAGCAAACCTGGTATTTTGACTTATTTCGCTTAAATTGACATCTAGAGATTACCGCTAGCATATTTTTTCAATTTTTTTTTTGACAAAAATTTTGCAAAAAAAGCATGGGTTAACCCCATACCTGTTTTTTTAGCGAAAAAAAAAGTTGTCGCAAATCTTGGGGAATGGCATATAAACTGAAAGGTGGGTCCAAAACAATCCCCTACCTCAAGTTATAGCATAATTGGTAAGCGGGTTTAGCCACAGCACCAGCTTTGGTTTCAAATGTAAAATTTTGGTTTGCAATTTATGGCCTGTTTAAGGTAGCAAACCTGGTATTTTGACTTATTTCGCTTAAATTGACATCTAGAGATTACCGCTAGCATATTTTTTCAATTTTTTTTTTGACAAAAATTTTGCAAAAAAAGCATGGGTTAACCCCTTACCTGTTTTTTTAGCGAAAAAAAAAGTTGTCGCAAATCTTGGGGAATGGCATATAAACTGAAAGGTGGGTCCAAAACAATCCCCTACCTCAAGTTATAGCATAATTGGTAAGCGGGTTTAGCCACAGCACCAGCTTTGGTTTCAAATGTAAAATTTTGGTTTGCAATTCATGGCCTGTTTAAGGTAGCAAACCGGGTATTTTGACTTATTTCGCTTAAATTGACATCTAGAGATTACCGCTAGCATATTTTTTCAATTTTTTTTTTGACAAAAATTTTGCAAAAAAAGCATGGGTTAACCCCTTACCTGTTTTTTTAGCGAAAAAAAAAGTTGTCGCAAATCTTGGGGAATGGCATATAAACTGAAAGGTGGGTCCAAAACAATCCCCTACCTCAAGTTATAGCATAATTGGTAAGCGGGTTTAGCCACAGCACCAGCTTTGGTTTCAAATGTAAAATTTTGGTTTGCAATTTATGGCCTGTTTAAGGTAGCAAACCTGGTATTTTGACTTATTTCGCTTAAATTGACATCTAGAGATTACCGCTAGCATATTTTTTCAATTTTTTTTTTGACAAAAATTTTGCAAAAAAAGCATGGGTTAACCCCTTACCTGTTTTTTTAGCGAAAAAAAAAGTTGTCGCAAATCTTGGGGAATGGCATATAAACTGAAAGGTGGGTCCAAAACAATCCCCTACCTCAAGTTATAGCATAATTGGTAAGCGGGTTTAGCCACAGCACCAGCTTTGGTTTCAAATGTAAAATTTTGGTTTGCAATTCATGGCCTGTTTAAGGTAGCAAACCGGGTATTTTGACTTATTTCGCTTAAATTGACATCTAGAGATTACCGCTAGCATATTTTTTCAATTTTTTTTTTGACAAAAATTTTGCAAAAAAAGCATGGGTTAACCCCTTACCTGTTTTTTTAGCGAAAAAAAAAGTTGTCGCAAATCTTGGGGAATGGCATATAAACTGAAAGGTGGGTCCAAAACAATCCCCTACCTCAAGTTATAGCATAATTGGTAAGCGGGTTTAGCCACAGCACCAGCTTTGGTTTCAAATGTAAAATTTTGGTTTGCAATTCATGGCCTGTTTAAGGTAGCAAACCGGGTATTTTGACTTATTTCGCTTAAATTGACATCTAGAGATTACCGCTAGCATATTTTTTCAATTTTTTTTTTGACAAAAATTTTGCAAAAAAAGCATGGGTTAACCCCTTACCTGTTTTTTTAGCGAAAAAAAAAGTTGTCGCAAATCTTGGGGAATGGCATATAAACTGAAAGGTGGGTCCAAAACAATCCCCTACCTCAAGTTATAGCATAATTGGTAAGCGGGTTTAGCCACAGCACCAGCTTTGGTTTCAAATGTAAAATTTTGGTTTGCAATTCATGGCCTGTTTAAGGTAGCAAACCGGGTATTTTGACTTATTTCGCTTAAATTGACATCTAGAGATTACCGCTAGCATATTTTTTCAATTTTTTTTTTGACAAAAATTTTGCAAAAAAAGCATGGGTTAACCCCTTACCTGTTTTTTTAGCGAAAAAAAAAGTTGTCGCAAATCTTGGGGAATGGCATATAAACTGAAAGGTGGGTCCAAAACAATCCCCTACCTCAAGTTATAGCATAATTGGTAAGCGGGTTTAGCCACAGCACCAGCTTTGGTTTCAAATGTAAAATTTTGGTTTGCAATTTATGGCCTGTTTAAGAGGGTACGTCCGTTTTTGACAGCTAAATAAAATAAATATGGAAACGAAGGCTTTGCAATGGGACCATTTTTAAGCTCAACAAGCCATTTTTATTTAAAATGCAAACATAAATTTGATAGAGCTTTAAAAACTAAAGATTCTGGGTGTTGCAGACTTTTGAGTTTATGCTCGATATTAATTTTATTAGATAAATAAAATCCATTTTTTTTAAAGTTTGGCAAATTTTTTCTCACTTTTGGTACCAAAAAAAAAGCTTTTGGAAGCAAGTAATAACTCTACCATTTATAAAAAAATAATCTTTGAATTATTTAGACGGGTCTGGCTGTTTAAAACTTTTAATTTTAATTAATTTTCTCTTAAGAAAATCAATTTTAAAACTAGTCTGACATTCAAATATTTCATCATTTTTTGAACAAGTAATTTACACTAAAGATACAATAATAACACTTTATTTTAATTAAAATGCACACTTTAATCTAATTACAATCTAATAATTATATATTTTTTAGTAAAATTAACACTTTTAATACATTTTTATTCAAAACAAAAATTTGCAAATTATTGAAAAACTTTCATATAAAACGAAAAATTTGACAGTACTGGTTGAAAAAATTGTTCATAGATGACAGATAGATCAGATATAAATTATTTTCTGTCGTTAATTTTTTTCAAAACTCTGTCGTTAATTTTTTTCAACAAATTCAAAAATTCTTTTGTTTTTTATGATTTTTATAGTATGTAGTAAAATAAATGAAATAAATAAAAATATGTATTTCAAATATGATATATATTGACTTTTTATTACTTCAAAATGTATTACAAATAAATATACACACATACATTGTATGAATTTCTTCTTGCTAGTTTTTTGTTGTTGTACTACAATGTTGTCAAATTAAGATTTTTCGATGTTGCCATTTGCAATTAAAAATTTTTACATTTATACATTTACAAATATAATCAGCTGATTTGTATAAAAGGCAATGACATAGAAATTTTGTTTTGTTGTGTTGTTGTTGTTTTAAATACCAACGTTATAGACTTTTTAGAGACAAATATGAAAAGAAAATATAATATTATTTAGAAATGGAGTTTGTTCGCATAATTTTGTATATGCAAAAAAGTTGACTTAGGCGCATTGCATTATTTTTTTTTATGCGTGAATCGTAATTTGACCATACGCATGTTGATTCTTTACACATAAAATATCGTTTGGCACCAAAACTTTTCCGAAATTCCGAGATGACGGACATTGTAATAGGTAGATTTTTATATAAAACCTGCTTTAGTAAGTAGTTTAAATTCAATTATTTTAAAATAATACTCATGCAATTGTTTTTAATTTAACGGATAATGTTTTATTCACCTTGTTGGATTCATCATGTCTTAATCGATACATTTTGCCTGTAGTTGTTATAGGATCAACTTTTGTCAACACTTCCTTTTCATAAATAGTTAATATATCTGTCAATAAGGGGTATTTGAAAAAAAAGAAAGTCCATGTGATGCCGAGATACTTATGCGCACAAAATTCTCTTCTATTGTTAGTACACAGCCTAACCACCACTTATCTGAATATTGTCATGTAACAAAGCTAACTACTCCATTGATGTCCAGATCTTCACTAGCGTGCTCCTCAGATGAAACTTTTAAACTTGATTCTACTGAAAATGACAAACTCGTCAAACTCGTTTTACCAAAAGCCGAGAGTCATTTTGTGGAATGTAACAGTGAAACTTTTGTGTGCTTTTAAATGTCTTTCGTGTTTCGAGACTGCTCTTCAAGATTATATCAAGATTTTTCCACCTTATGCTCTACATTAGTAGTATACATAAACTTTATGTTGACTATATTTTCATTGGCCCAGTTATACAATTCACGAGGAGTCATTATTAGTTCGTTATACACCATCCGTAAACTGACCAAGGCAGTTAATCTTGAGATATTTAAACTAAACAGGTAAGCTCCAAAATGATGATATTCCAAAATTTTGAAAATTAATTACACAAAAACGTAAAGAGATAAAAAAAATTTGAAAATCGTATTTTACTTGTATATTCATGGAGAACAATTTCTGTGAGTTTCATAAAAATCTAAAATGGTCAGGTTGAAATTTAAAGTTTTTTGATTGGCTTGACATTCCATTTCCATGACATTCCAAATTTAGGAAGATGCATGTATATTTAATAAACATCTCTGCCCAAAAATAAAACAATATCCTAATAAAAGTCTTCTGCTAAAAACTATATAAAAGCCCTTAACACAGACTGAAGTCTTAATATCAGAGCCTATGAGTGAAGATTTATAGCCAACTGATAATAAACTGAACGATGATGATAGAAATATATCTTGGCTATCGATGATTGAATATTTATAGACAACTGATAATAAGCTGAATGATGAATAGCAAACTGATAATGACAATGTTAGTTGAATCTTGAAAGATCGGCTATCAATGGCTATCAATGGCAAGCAAATGGCTTTTTCCAATGTTATTAAGATTCTCCAGAAATATTGAAATAAAGATTATTATTATATCTCTATTATTATATCTCAAACGAAACTCAAATTTCATTCAAATTGGATAATAACATTTTAAAGTTTACGAAACTATCATGTTATTATTTACGTCACATCAAATTAATTTTTCTATTCTCAGTCTCACCATCTCAAAAATGTCAAATTGAAATTTCAATACGAAATTTTTCCATTGAGAAAAAAAAACCCAATTTATGATTTGATTACCTACTATCCCAAGTATAACAATTATTTGTTTATTTTCTAAAATTTAAAAGGACACGATCATTTCATTATGCTCGGTAATGATTCGTATTCTTGTTTTGTTCATATTGTAATATATTTACGTTTAAAAAAAATGAAGAAAAATATAAATTTTCAAGGTCAAATAAATCAAATTGGGGTAAAAAACTAAATAAAAATCTTTTGACACACTTGACAACATTTTTTTGACAAAATTATAATGCCATAATTCTAAATAATAATAATAAAACTTCATTTCAAACAAACATTTAATTTTATTTTTTTTCCAAAAAATTAGGTAAAAAAATAAATAAAAATCTTTCTTTTGACACACTTGACAACATTTTTTTGACAAACTTATAATGCCATAATTCTCAATAATAATAATAAAACTTCATTTCAACAAACAATTAATTTTATTTTTTTTCCAAAAAATTGGGTAAAAAACTAAATAAAAATCTTTTGACACACTTGACAACATTTTTTTGACAAAATTATAATGCCATAATTCTAAATAATAATAATAAAACTTCATTTCAAACAAACATTTAATTTTATTTTTTTTCCAAAAAATTAGGTAAAAAAATAAATAAAAATCTTTCTTTTGACACACTTGACAACATTTTTTTGACAAACTTATAATGCAAAAATCTAGTTTTTGATCTCACATACCACTCCCGACCATCAAGATTTCTCCAAATCTAATGTTCCTACTCGTAATCACTTAAAATGAACGTTTTTTAAGCCAAAAATATGAAAATTTGCTATTTTTGACACACATAATGATTTTTTTGACACACTTCCGGTACAGTTATCGAACACAGCGTCCTTTCGGACCTGTCCCTTGTGAATACCTATTTTTAGAAAAAAATTTTTTGAAATCCCTCCAGCAGTTTTCCCTGCAGCGTAGGTAATGACGGACGGACGGCCGGACGGCCTACAGACAGACATACATTTTTTTTTTTGCTTTTTTTAGAATCAGTAGGTCCTAAAACGTTGAGAAATACCAAAAAAAAGTGGGGGTAAGAATTTCACTTTGAGCTCATGAATGTAATACTTAGGTCTTTCAGACCGAAGTAATTTTTCCAATTTCTAAAAATATTCCAAAAAGTAGAATAGAATCAAATGTTTAAACTTTTTCTGAATTTTAATAATATTCCAAAAAGTCTTAAAAATTCAAAAGTTTAAACTTTTTCCAAAATTCTAAAAATATTGAAAAATTATAACAATATCAAAAATTGAAACTTTTTCTAGAATTATAATAAAATCAAAAATTTAAAATTTTCCAAAATTCCAAAAATATTTCAAAAACTATAACAAATTCAAACGTAAACAAACAGCTAAATTTATTTTTCCAAGAAATTATCTAAAAAATTAAATGATATCACTTTTTTGAAATAAATTGAAATTGTTGAAATAAAAATTTTATTCAACTAAATCCGTAAAAGTCATTTTTCATTCAAAAAGTCAAGAATATACATAAACGACAATAACATTTTTTATTTTACTATTATTTGTTTTTGCTAAAATTTAAAAGGACACGATGTTATGGTCGGTAATGATTCGTATTTTAGTTTTATGTTGTACAAATTGACTTATAAGAAATATAAATTTTCAAGGTCAATCAATGTCGAATAATTAGAAACATTCAAAATAAAAATTGAAATATATCTTTATTAAAGTAATGATTTATATTTTACAGACTTTTAACAAAGATATTGTTCATAACAGTATGAAAAAATATCATCTAAAAACATAGAAAAAAAATATTATATTTTTGTTTATTTCACAAATTCCTTTTTCAGATCATTTTTAAATAATAAAAATTCCAATGAAGCTTTCAGTAGAAAAATAAGAAAAATACAGATGGGGCTAATTTTTATTTTTTGTTTCTTCAAAACTAAACAAGATGGGGCTAATGGTTAGTTACACATTTAGTCACCAGACTGCTCTAGTCCCAAAATCGAAGTTGTCAAAACCGATAGACCCCTCTTAAGGTAGCAAACCGGGTATTTTGACTTATTTCGCTTAAATTGACATCTAGAGATTACCGCTAGCATATTTTTTCAATTTTTTTTTTGACAAAAATTTTGCAAAAAAAGCATGGGTTAACTAACCCCTTACCTGTTTTTTTAGCGAAAAAAAAAGTTGTCGCAAATCTTGGGGAATGGCATATAAACTGAAAGGTGGGTCCAAAACAATCCCCTACCTCAAGTTATAGCATAATTGGTAAGCGGGTTTAGCCACAGCACCAGCTTTGGTTTCAAATGTAAAATTTTGGTTTGCAATTTATGGCCTGTTTAAGGTAGCAAACCTGGTATTTTGACTTATTTCGCTTAAATTGACATCTAGAGATTACCGCTAGCATATTTTTTCAATTTTTTTTTGACAAAAATTTTGCAAAAAAAGCATGGGTTAACCCCTTACCTGTTTTTTTAGCGAAAAAAAAAGTTGTCGCAAATCTTGGGGAATGGCATATAAACTGAAAGGTGGGTCCAAAACAATCCCCTACCTCAAGTTATAGCATAATTGGTAAGCGGGTTTAGCCACAGCACCAGCTTTGGTTTCAAATGTAAAATTTTGGTTTGCAATTTATGGCCTGTTTAAGGTAGCAAACCGGGTATTTTGACTTATTTCGCTTAAATTGACATCTAGAGATTACCGCTAGCATATTTTTTCAATTTTTTTTTTGACAAAAATTTTGCAAAAAAAGCATGGGTTAACTAACCCCTTACCTGTTTTTTTAGCGAAAAAAAAAGTTGTCGCAAATCTTGGGGAATGGCATATAAACTGAAAGGTGGGTCCAAAACAATCCCCTACCTCAAGTTATAGCATAATTGGTAAGCGGGTTTAGCCACAGCACCAGCTTTGGTTTCAAATGTAAAATTTTGGTTTGCAATTTATGGCCTGTTTAAGGTAGCAAACCGGGTATTTTGACTTATTTCGCTTAAATTGACATCTAGAGATTACCGCTAGCATATTTTTTCAATTTTTTCAATTTTTTTTTTGACAAAAATTTTGCAAAAAAAGCATGGGTTAACCCCTTACCTGTTTTTTTAGCGAAAAAAAAAGTTGTCGCAAATCTTGGGGAATGGCATATAAACTGAAAGGTGGGTCCAAAACAATCCCCTACCTCAAGTTATAGCATAATTGGTAAGCGGGTTTAGCCACAGCACCAGCTTTGGTTTCAAATGTAAAATTTTGGTTTGCAATTTATGGCCTGTTTAAGGTAGCAAACCTGGTATTTTGACTTATTTCGCTTAAATTGACATCTAGAGATTACCGCCAGCATATTTTTTCAATTTTTTTTTTGACAAAAATTTTGCAAAAAAAGCATGGGTTAACCCCTTACCTGTTTTTTTAGCGAAAAAAAAAGTTGTCGCAAATCTTGGGGAATGGCATATAAACTGAAAGGTGGGTCCAAAACAATCCCCTACCTCAAGTTATAGCATAATTGGTAAGCGGGTTTAGCCACAGCACCAGCTTTGGTTTCAAATGTAAAATTTTGGTTTGCAATTTATGGCCTGTTTAAGGTAGCAAACCTGGTATTTTGACTTATTTCGCTTAAATTGACATCTAGAGATTACCGCCAGCATATTTTTTCAATTTTTTTTTTGACAAAAATTTTGCAAAAAAAGCATGGGTTAACCCCTTACCTGTTTTTTTAGCGAAAAAAAAAGTTGTCGCAAATCTTGGGGAATGGCATATAAACTGAAAGGTGGGTCCAAAACAATCCCCTACCTCAAGTTATAGCATAATTGGTAAGCGGGTTTAGCCACAGCACCAGCTTTGGTTTCAAATGTAAAATTTTGGTTTGCAATTTATGGCCTGTTTAAGGTAGCAAACCTGGTATTTTGACTTATTTCGCTTAAATTGACATCTAGAGATTACCGCTAGCATATTTTTTCAATTTTTTTTTTGACAAAAATTTTGCAAAAAAAGCATGGGTTAACCCCTTACCTGTTTTTTTAGCGAAAAAAAAAGTTGTCGCAAATCTTGGGGAATGGCATATAAACTGAAAGGTGGGTCCAAAACAATCCCCTACCTCAAGTTATAGCATAATTGGTAAGCGGGTTTAGCCACAGCACCAGCTTTGGTTTCAAATGTAAAATTTTGGTTTGCAATTTATGGCCTGTTTAAGGTAGCAAACCTGGTATTTTGACTTATTTCGCTTAAATTGACATCTAGAGATTACCGCTAGCATATTTTTTCAATTTTTTTTTTGACAAAAATTTTGCAAAAAAAGCATGGGTTAACCCCTTACCTGTTTTTTTAGCGAAAAAAAAAGTTGTCGCAAATCTTGGGGAATGGCATATAAACTGAAAGGTGGGTCCAAAACAATCCCCTACCTCAAGTTATAGCATAATTGGTAAGCGAGTTTAGCCACAGCACCAGCTTTGGTTTCAAATGTAAAATTTTGGTTTGCAATTTATGGCCTGTTTAAGGTAGCAAGCCTGGTATTTTGACTTATTTCGCTTAAATTGACATCTAGAGATTACCGCTAGCATATTTTTTCAATTTTTTTTTTGACAAAAATTTTGCAAAAAAAGCATGGGTTAACCCCTTACCTGTTTTTTTAGCGAAAAAAAAAGTTGTCGCAAATCTTGGGGAATGGCATATAAACTGAAAGGTGGGTCCAAAACAATCCCCTACCTCAAGTTATAGCATAATTGGTAAGCGGGTTTAGCCACAGCACCAGCTTTGGTTTCAAATGTAAAATTTTGGTTTGCAATTTATGGCCTGTTTAAGGTAGCAAACCTGGTATTTTGACTTATTTCGCTTAAATTGACATCTAGAGATTACCGCTAGCATATTTTTTCAATTTTTTTTTTGACAAAAATTTTGCAAAAAAAGCATGGGTTAACCCCTTACCTGTTTTTTTAGCGAAAAAAAAAGTTGTCGCAAATCTTGGGGAATGGCATATAAACTGAAAGGTGGGTCCAAAACAATCCCCTACCTCAAGTTATAGCATAATTGGTAAGCGAGTTTAGCCACAGCACCAGCTTTGGTTTCAAATGTAAAATTTTGGTTTGCAATTTATGGCCTGTTTAAGGTAGCAAACCTGGTATTTTGACTTATTTCGCTTAAATTGACATCTAGAGATTACCGCCAGCATATTTGTTCAATTTTTTTTTTGACAAAAATTTTGCAAAAGAAAGCATGGGTTAACCCCTTACCTGTTTTTTTAGCGAAAAAAAAAGTTGTCGCAAATCTTGGGGAATGGCATATAAACTGAAAGGTGGGTCCAAAACAATCCCCTACCTCAAGTTATAGCATAATTGGTAAGCGGGTTTAGCCACAGCACCAGCTTTGGTTTCAAATGTAAAATTTTGGTTTTCAATTTATGGCCTGTTTAAGGTAGCAAACCTGGTATTTTGACTTATTTCGCTTAAATTGACATCTAGAGATTACCGCTAGCATATTTTTTCAATTTTTTTTTTGACAAAAATTTTGCAAAAAAAGCATGGGTTAACCCCTTACCTGTTTTTTTAGCGAAAAAAAAAGTTGTCGCAAATCTTGGGGAATGGCATATAAACTGAAAGGTGGGTCCAAAACAATCCCCTACCTCAAGTTATAGCATAATTGGTAAGCGGGTTTAGCCACAGCACCAGCTTTGGTTTCAAATGTAAAATTTTGGTTTGCAATTTATGGCCTGTTTAAGGTAGCAAACCTGGTATTTTGACTTATTTCGCTTAAATTGACATCTAGAGATTACCGCTAGCATATTTTTTCAATTTTTTTTTTGACAAAAATTTTGCAAAAAAAGCATGGGTTAACCCCTTACCTGTTTTTTTAGCGAAAAAAAAAGTTGTCGCAAATCTTGGGGAATGGCATATAAACTGAAAGGTGGGTCCAAAACAATCCCCTACCTCAAGTTATAGCATAATTGGTAAGCGGGTTTAGCCACAGCACCAGCTTTGGTTTCAAATGTAAAATTTTGGTTTGCAATTTATGGCCTGTTTAAGGTAGCAAACCTGGTATTTTGACTTATTTCGCTTAAATTGACATCTAGAGATTACCGCTAGCATATTTTTTCAATTTTTTTTTTGACAAAAATTTTGCAAAAAAAGCATGGGTTAACCCCTTACCTGTTTTTTAGCGAAAAAAAAAGTTGTCGCAAATCTTGGGGAATGGCATATAAACTGAAAGGTGGGTCCAAAACAATCCCCTACCTCAAGTTATAGCATAATTGGTAAGCGGGTTTAGCCACAGCACCAGCTTTGGTTTCAAATGTAAAATTTTGGTTTGCAATTTATGGCCTGTTTAAGGTAGCAAACCTGGTATTTTGACTTATTTCGCTTAAATTGACATCTAGAGATTACCGCTAGCATATTTTTTCAATTTTTTTTTTGACAAAAATTTTGCAAAAAAAGCATGGGTCCCTTACCTGTTTTTTTAGCGAAAAAAAAAGTTGTCGCAAATCTTGGGGAATGGCATATAAACTGAAAGGTGGGTCCAAAACAATCCCCTACCTCAAGTTATAGCATAATTGGTAAGCGGGTTTAGCCACAGCACCAGCTTTGGTTTCAAATGTAAAATTTTGGTTTGCAATTTATGGCCTGTTTAAGGTAGCAAACCTGGTATTTTGACTTATTTCGCTTAAATTGACATCTAGAGATTACCGCTAGCATATTTTTTCAATTTTTTTTTTGACAAAAATTTTGCAAAAAAAGCATGGGTTAACCCCTTACCTGTTTTTTTAGCGAAAAAAAAAGTTGTCGCAAATCTTGGGGAATGGCATATAAACTGAAAGGTGGGTCCAAAACAATCCCCTACCTCAAGTTATAGCATAATTGGTAAGCGGGTTTAGCCACAGCACCAGCTTTGGTTTCAAATGTAAAATTTTGGTTTGCAATTTATGGCCTGTTTAAGGTAGCAAACCTGGTATTTTGACTTATTTCGCTTAAATTGACATCTAGAGATTACCGCTAGCATATTTTTTCAATTTTTTTTTTGACAAAAATTTTGCAAAAAAAGCATGGGTTAACCCCTTACCTGTTTTTTTAGCGAAAAAAAAAGTTGTCGCAAATCTTGGGGAATGGCATATAAACTGAAAGGTGGGTCCAAAACAATCCCCTACCTCAAGTTATAGTATAATTGGTAAGCGGGTTTAGCCACAGCACCAGCTTTGGTTTCAAATGTAAAATTTTGGTTTGCAATTTATGGCCTGTTTAAGGTAGCAAACCTGGTATTTTGACTTATTTCGCTTAAATTGACATCTAGAGATTACCGCTAGCATATTTTTTCAATTTTTTTTTGACAAAAATTTTGCAAAAAAAGCATGGGTTAACCCCTTACCTGTTTTTTTAGCGAAAAAAAAAGTTGTCGCAAATCTTGGGGAATGGCATATAAACTGAAAGGTGGGTCCAAAACAATCCCCTACCTCAAGTTATAGCATAATTGGTAAGCGGGTTTAGCCACAGCACCAGCTTTGGTTTCAAATGTAAAATTTTGGTTTGCAATTTATGGCCTGTTTAAGGTAGCAAACCTGGTATTTTGACTTATTTCGCTTAAATTGACATCTAGAGATTACCGCTAGCATATTTTTTCAATTTTTTTTTTGACAAAAATTTTGCAAAAAAAGCATGGGTTAACCCCTTACCTGTTTTTTTAGCGAAAAAAAAAGTTGTCGCAAATCTTGGGGAATGGCATATAAACTGAAAGGTGGGTCCAAAACAATCCCCTACCTCAAGTTATAGCATAATTGGTAAGCGGGTTTAGCCACAGCACCAGCTTTGGTTTCAAATGTAAAATTTTGGTTTGCAATTTATGGCCTGTTTAAGGTAGCAAACCTGGTATTTTGACTTATTTCGCTTAAATTGACATCTAGAGATTACCGCTAGCATATTTTTTCAATTTTTTTTTTGACAAAAATTTTGCAAAAAAAGCATGGGTTAACCCCTTACCTGTTTTTTTAGCGAAAAAAAAAGTTGTCGCAAATCTTGGGGAATGGCATATAAACTGAAAGGTGGGTCCAAAACAATCCCCTACCTCAAGTTATAGCATAATTGGTAAGCGGGTTTAGCCACAGCACCAGCTTTGGTTTCACATGTAAAATTTTGGTTTGCAATTTATGGCCTGTTTAAGGTAGCAAACCGGGTATTTTGACTTATTTCGCTTAAATTGACATCTAGAGATTACCGCTAGCATATTTTTTCAATTTTTTTTTTGACAAAAATTTTGCAAAAAAAGTATGGGTTAACCCCTTACCTGTTTTTTTAGCGAAAAAAAAAGTTGTCGCAAATCTTGGGGAATGGCATATAAACTGAAAGGTGGGTCCAAAACAATCCCCTACCTCAAGTTATAGCATAATTGGTAAGCGGGTTTAGCCACAGCACCAGCTTTGGTTTCAAATGTAAAATTTTGGTTTGCAATTTATGGCCTGTTTAAGGTAGCAAACCTGGTATTTTGACTTATTTCGCTTAAATTGACATCTAGAGATTACCGCTAGCATATTTTTTCAATTTTTTTTTTGACAAAAATTTTGCAAAAAAAGCATGGGTTAACCCCTTACCTGTTTTTTTAGCGAAAAAAAAAGTTGTCGCAAATCTTGGGGAATGGCATATAAACTGAAAGGTGGGTCCAAAACAATCCCCTACCTCAAGTTATAGCATAATTGGTAAGCGGGTTTAGCCACAGCACCAGCTTTGGTTTCAAATGTAAAATTTTGGTTTGCAATTTATGGCCTGTTTAAGGTAGCAAACCGGGTATTTTGACTTATTTCGCTTAAATTGACATCTAGAGATTACCGCTAGCATATTTTTTCAATTTTTTTTTTGACAAAAATTTTGCAAAAAAAGTATGGGTTAACCCCTTACCTGTTTTTTTAGCGAAAAAAAAAGTTGTCGCAAATCTTGGGGAATGGCATATAAACTGAAAGGTGGGTCCAAAACAATCCCCTACCTCAAGTTATAGCATAATTGGTAAGCGGGTTTAGCCACAGCACCAGCTTTGGTTTCAAATGTAAAATTTTGGTTTGCAATTTATGGCCTGTTTAAGGTAGCAAACCGGGTATTTTGACTTATTTCGCTTAAATTGACATCTAGAGATTACCGCTAGCATATTTTTTCAATTTTTTTTTTGACAAAAATTTTGCAAAAAAAGTATGGGTTAACCCCTTACCTGTTTTTTTAGCGAAAAAAAAAGTTGTCGCAAATCTTGGGGAATGGCATATAAACTGAAAGGTGGGTCCAAAACAATCCCCTACCTCAAGTTATAGCATAATTGGTAAGCGGGTTTAGCCACAGCACCAGCTTTGGTTTCAAATGTAAAATTTTGGTTTGCAATTTATGGCCTGTTTAAGGTAGCAAACCTGGTATTTTGACTTATTTCGCTTAAATTGACATCTAGAGATTACCGCTAGCATATTTTTTCAATTTTTTTTTTGACAAAAATTTTGCAAAAAAAGCATGGGTTAACCCCTTACCTGTTTTTTTAGCGAAAAAAAAAGTTGTCGCAAATCTTGGGGAATGGCATATAAACTGAAAGGTGGGTCCAAAACAATCCCCTACCTCAAGTTATAGCATAATTGGTAAGCGGGTTTAGCCACAGCACCAGCTTTGGTTTCAAATGTAAAATTTTGGTTTGCAATTTATGGCCTGTTTAAGGTAGCAAACCTGGTATTTTGACTTATTTCGCTTAAATTGACATCTAGAGATTACCGCCAGCATATTTTTTCAATTTTTTTTTTGACAAAATTTTGCAAAAAAAGCATGGGTTAACCCCTTACCTGTTTTTTTAGCGAAAAAAAAAGTTGTCGCAAATCTTTGGGAATGGCATATAAACTGAAAGGTGGGTCCAAAACAATCCCCTACCTCAAGTTATAGCATAATTGGTAAGCGGGTTTAGCCACAGCACCAGCTTTGGTTTCAAATGTAAAATTTTGGTTTGCAATTTATGGCCTGTTTAAGGTAGCAAACCTGGTATTTTGACTTATTTCGCTTAAATTGACATCTAGAGATTACCGCTAGCATATTTTTTCAATTTTTTTTTTGACAAAAATTTTGCAAAAAAAGCATGGGTTAACCCCTTACCTGTTTTTTTAGCGAAAAAAAAAGTTGTCGCAAATCTTGGGGAATGGCATATAAACTGAAAGGTGGGTCCAAAACAATCCCCTACCTCAAGTTATAGCATAATTGGTAAGCGGGTTTAGCCACAGCACCAGCTTTGGTTTCAAATGTAAAATTTTGGTTTGCAATTTATGGCCTGTTTAAGGTAGCAAACCTGGTATTTTGACTTATTTCGCTTAAATTGACATCTAGAGATTACCGCCAGCATATTTTTTCAATTTTTTTTTTGACAAAAATTTTGCAAAAAAAGCATGGGTTAACCCCTTACCTGTTTTTTTAGCGAAAAAAAAAGTTGTCGCAAATCTTGGGGAATGGCATATAAACTGAAAGGTGGGTCCAAAACAATCCCCTACCTCAAGTTATAGCATAATTGGTAAGCGGGTTTAGCCACAGCACCAGCTTTGGTTTCAAATGTAAAATTTTGGTTTGCAATTTATGGCCTGTTTAAGGTAGCAAACCTGGTATTTTGACTTATTTCGCTTAAATTGACATCTAGAGATTACCGCCAGCATATTTTTTCAATTTTTTTTTTGACAAAAATTTTGCAAGAAAAGCATGGGTTAACCCCTTACCTGTTTTTTTAGCGAAAAAAAAAGTTGTCGCAAATCTTGGGGAATGGCATATAAACTGAAAGGTGGGTCCAAAACAATCCCCTACCTCAAGTTATAGCATAATTGGTAAGCGGGTTTAGCCACAGCACCAGCTTTGGTTTCAAATGTAAAATTTTGGTTTGCAATTTATGGCCTGTTTAAGGTAGCAAACCTGGTATTTTGACTTATTTCGCTTAAATTGACATCTAGAGATTACCGCCAGCATATTTTTTCAATTTTTTTTTTGACAAAATTTTGCAAAAAAAGCATGGGTTAACCCCTTACCTGTTTTTTTAGCGAAAAAAAAAGTTGTCGCAAATCTTGGGGAATGGCATATAAACTGAAAGGTGGGTCCAAAACAATCCCCTACCTCAAGTTATAGCATAATTGGTAAGCGGGTTTAGCCACAGCACCAGCTTTGGTTTCAAATGTAAAATTTTGGTTTGCAATTTATGGCCTGTTTAAGGTAGCAAACCTGGTATTTTGACTTATTTCGCTTAAATTGACATCTAGAGATTACCGCTAGCATATTTTTTCAATTTTTTTTTTGACAAAAATTTTGCAAAAAAAGCATGGGTTAACCCCTTACCTGTTTTTTTAGCGAAAAAAAAAGTTGTCGCAAATCTTGGGGAATGGCATATAAACTGAAAGGTGGTCCAAAACAATCCCCTACCTCAAGTTATAGCATAATTGGTAAGCGGGTTTAGCCACAGCACCAGCTTTGGTTTCAAATGTAAAATTTTGGTTTGCAATTTATGGCCTGTTTAAGGTAGCAAACCTGGTATTTTGACTTATTTCGCTTAAATTGACATCTAGAGATTACCGCTAGCATATTTTTTCAATTTTTTTTTTGACAAAAATTTTGCAAAAAAATCATGGGTTAACCCCTTACCTGTTTTTTTAGCGAAAAAAAAAGTTGTCGCAAATCTTGGGGAATGGCATATAAACTGAAAGGTGGGTCCAAAACAATCCCCTACCTCAAGTTATAGCATAATTGGTAAGCGGGTTTAGCCACAGCACCAGCTTTGGTTTCAAATGTAAAATTTTGGTTTGCAATTTATGGCCTGTTTAAGGTAGCAAGCCTGGTATTTTGACTTATTTCGCTTAAATTGACATCTAGAGATTACCGCTAGCATATTTTTTCAATTTTTTTTTTGACAAAAATTTTGCAAAAAAATCATGGGTTAACCCCTTACCTGTTTTTTTAGCGAAAAAAAAAGTTGTCGCAAATCTTGGGGAATGGCATATAAACTGAAAGGTGGGTCCAAAACAATCCCCTACCTCAAGTTATAGCATAATTGGTAAGCGGGTTTAGCCACAGCACCAGCTTTGGTTTCAAATGTAAAATTTTGGTTTGCAATTTATGGCCTGTTTAAGGTAGCAAACCTGGTATTTTGACTTATTTCGCTTAAATTGACATCTAGAGATTACCGCTAGCATATTTTTTCAATTTTTTTTTTGACAAAAATTTTGCAAAAAAATCATGGGTTAACCCCTTACCTGTTTTTTTAGCGAAAAAAAAAGTTGTCGCAAATCTTGGGGAATGGCATATAAACTGAAAGGTGGGTCCAAAACAATCCCCTACCTCAAGTTATAGCATAATTGGTAAGCGGGTTTAGCCACAGCACCAGCTTTGGTTTCAAATGTAAAATTTTGGTTTGCAATTTATGGCCTGTTTAAGGTAGCAAACCTGGTATTTTGACTTATTTCGCTTAAATTGACATCTAGAGATTACCGCTAGCATATTTTTTCAATTTTTTTTTTGACAAAAATTTTGCAAAAAAATCATGGGTTAACCCCTTACCTGTTTTTTTAGCGAAAAAAAAAGTTGTCGCAAATCTTGGGGAATGGCATATAAACTGAAAGGTGGGTCCAAAACAATCCCCTACCTCAAGTTATAGCATAATTGGTAAGCGGGTTTAGCCACAGCACCAGCTTTGGTTTCAAATGTAAAATTTTGGTTTGCAATTTATGGCCTGTTTAAGGTAGCAAACCTGGTATTTTGACTTATTTCGCTTAAATTGACATCTAGAGATTACCGCTAGCATATTTTTTCAATTTTTTTTTTGACAAAAATTTTGCAAAAAAATCATGGGTTAACCCCTTACCTGTTTTTTTAGCGAAAAAAAAAGTTGTCGCAAATCTTGGGGAATGGCATATAAACTGAAAGGTGGGTCCAAAACAATCCCCTACCTCAAGTTATAGCATAATTGGTAAGCGGGTTTAGCCACAGCACCAGCTTTGGTTTCAAATGTAAAATTTTGGTTTGCAATTTATGGCCTGTTTAAGGTAGCAAACCTGGTATTTTGACTTATTTCGCTTAAATTGACATCTAGAGATTACCGCTAGCATATTTTTTCAATTTTTTTTTTGACAAAAATTTTGCAAAAAAATCATGGGTTAACCCCTTACCTGTTTTTTTAGCGAAAAAAAAAGTTGTCGCAAATCTTGGGGAATGGCATATAAACTGAAAGGTGGGTCCAAAACAATCCCCTACCTCAAGTTATAGCATAATTGGTAAGCGGGTTTAGCCACAGCACCAGCTTTGGTTTCAAATGTAAAATTTTGGTTTGCAATTTATGGCCTGTTTAAGGTAGCAAACCTGGTATTTTGACTTATTTCGCTTAAATTGACATCTAGAGATTACCGCTAGCATATTTTTTCAATTTTTTTTTTGACAAAAATTTTGCAAAAAAATCATGGGTTAACCCCTTACCTGTTTTTTTAGCGAAAAAAAAAGTTGTCGCAAATCTTGGGGAATGGCATATAAACTGAAAGGTGGGTCCAAAACAATCCCCTACCTCAAGTTATAGCATAATTGGTAAGCGGGTTTAGCCACAGCACCAGCTTTGGTTTCAAATGTAAAATTTTGGTTTGCAATTTATGGCCTGTTTAAGGTAGCAAACCTGGTATTTTGACTTATTTCGCTTAAATTGACATCTAGAGATTACCGCTAGCATATTTTTTCAATTTTTTTTTTGACAAAAATTTTGCAAAAAAATCATGGGTTAACCCCTTACCTGTTTTTTTAGCGAAAAAAAAAGTTGTCGCAAATCTTGGGGAATGGCATATAAACTGAAAGGTGGGTCCAAAACAATCCCCTACCTCAAGTTATAGCATAATTGGTAAGCGGGTTTAGCCACAGCACCAGCTTTGGTTTCAAATGTAAAATTTTGGTTTGCAATTTATGGCCTGTTTAAGGTAGCAAACCTGGTATTTTGACTTATTTCGCTTAAATTGACATCTAGAGATTACCGCTAGCATATTTTTTCAATTTTTTTTTTGACAAAAATTTTGCAAAAAAATCATGGGTTAACCCCTTACCTGTTTTTTTAGCGAAAAAAAAAGTTGTCGCAAATCTTGGGGAATGGCATATAAACTGAAAGGTGGGTCCAAAACAATCCCCTACCTCAAGTTATAGCATAATTGGTAAGCGGGTTTAGCCACAGCACCAGCTTTGGTTTCAAATGTAAAATTTTGGTTTGCAATTTATGGCCTGTTTAAGGTAGCAAGCCTGGTATTTTGACTTATTTCGCTTAAATTGACATCTAGAGATTACCGCTAGCATATTTTTTCAATTTTTTTTTTGACAAAAATTTTGCAAAAAAATCATGGGTTAACCCCTTACCTGTTTTTTTAGCGAAAAAAAAAGTTGTCGCAAATCTTGGGGAATGGCATATAAACTGAAAGGTGGGTCCAAAACAATCCCCTACCTCAAGTTATAGCATAATTGGTAAGCGGGTTTAGCCACAGCACCAGCTTTGGTTTCAAATGTAAAATTTTGGTTTGCAATTTATGGCCTGTTTAAGGTAGCAAACCTGGTATTTTGACTTATTTCGCTTAAATTGACATCTAGAGATTACCGCTAGCATATTTTTTCAATTTTTTTTTTGACAAAAATTTTGCAAAAAAATCATGGGTTAACCCCTTACCTGTTTTTTTAGCGAAAAAAAAAGTTGTCGCAAATCTTGGGGAATGGCATATAAACTGAAAGGTGGGTCCAAAACAATCCCCTACCTCAAGTTATAGCATAATTGGTAAGCGGGTTTAGCCACAGCACCAGCTTTGGTTTCAAATGTAAAATTTTGGTTTGCAATTTATGGCCTGTTTAAGGTAGCAAACCTGGTATTTTGACTTATTTCGCTTAAATTGACATCTAGAGATTACCGCTAGCATATTTTTTCAATTTTTTTTTGACAAAAATTTTGCAAAAAAATCATGGGTTAACCCCTTACCTGTTTTTTTAGCGAAAAAAAAAGTTGTCGCAAATCTTGGGGAATGGCATATAAACTGAAAGGTGGGTCCAAAACAATCCCCTACCTCAAGTTATAGCATAATTGGTAAGCGGGTTTAGCCACAGCACCAGCTTTGGTTTCAAATGTAAAATTTTGGTTTGCAATTTATGGCCTGTTTAAGGTAGCAAACCTGGTATTTTGACTTATTTCGCTTAAATTGACATCTAGAGATTACCGCTAGCATATTTTTTCAATTTTTTTTTTGACAAAAATTTTGCAAAAAAATCATGGGTTAACCCCTTACCTGTTTTTTTAGCGAAAAAAAAAGTTGTCGCAAATCTTGGGGAATGGCATATAAACTGAAAGGTGGGTCCAAAACAATCCCCTACCTCAAGTTATAGCATAATTGGTAAGCGGGTTTAGCCACAGCACCAGCTTTGGTTTCAAATGTAAAATTTTGGTTTGCAATTTATGGCCTGTTTTCAGTTTTTCAATTCATTTTTTCAATTTTTTTTTTGACAAAAATTTTGCAAAAAAATCATGGGTTAACCCCTTACCTGTTTTTTTAGCGAAAAAAAAAGTTGTCGCAAATCTTGGGGAATGGCATATAAACTGAAAGGTGGGTCCAAAACAATCCCCTACCTCAAGTTATAGCATAATTGGTAAGCGGGTTTAGCCACAGCACCAGCTTTGGTTTCAAATGTAAAATTTTGGTTTGCAATTTATGGCCTGTTTAAGGTAGCAAACCTGGTATTTTGACTTATTTCGCTTAAATTGACATCTAGAGATTACCGCTAGCATATTTTTTCAATTTTTTTTTTGACAAAAATTTTGCAAAAAAATCATGGGTTAACCCCTTACCTGTTTTTTTAGCGAAAAAAAAAGTTGTCGCAAATCTTGGGGAATGGCATATAAACTGAAAGGTGGGTCCAAAACAATCCCCTACCTCAAGTTATAGCATAATTGGTAAGCGGGTTTAGCCACAGCACCAGCTTTGGTTTCAAATGTAAAATTTTGGTTTGCAATTTATGGCCTGTTTAAGGTAGCAAGCCTGGTATTTTGACTTATTTCGCTTAAATTGACATCTAGAGATTACCGCTAGCATATTTTTTCAATTTTTTTTTTGACAAAAATTTTGCAAAAAAATCATGGGTTAACCCCTTACCTGTTTTTTTAGCGAAAAAAAAAGTTGTCGCAAATCTTGGGGAATGGCATATAAACTGAAAGGTGGGTCCAAAACAATCCCCTACCTCAAGTTATAGCATAATTGGTAAGCGGGTTTAGCCACAGCACCAGCTTTGGTTTCAAATGTAAAATTTTTGGTTTTCAAATTATGGCCTGTTTAAGGTAGCAAACCTGGTATTTTGACTTATTTCGCTTAAATTGACATCTAGAGATTACCGCCAGCATATTTTTTCAATTTTTTTTTTGACAAAAATTTTGCAAAAAAAACCATGGGTTAACCCCTTACCTGTTTTTTTAGCGAAAAAAAAAGTTGTCGCAAATCTTGGGGAATGGCATATAAACTGAAAGGTGGGTCCAAAACAATCCCCTACCTCAAGTTATAGCATAATTGGTAAGCGGGTTTAGCCACAGCACCAGCTTTGGTTTCAAATGTAAAATTTTTGGTTTTCAAATTATGGCCTGTTTAAGGTAGCAAACCTGGTATTTTGACTTATTTCGCTTAAATTGACATCTAGAGATTACCGCCAGCATATTTTTTCAATTTTTTTTTTGACAAAAATTTTGCAAAAAAAACCATGGGTTAACCCCTTACCTGTTTTTTTAGCGAAAAAAAAAGTTGTCGCAAATCTTGGGGAATGGCATATAAACTGAAAGGTGGGTCCAAAACAATCCCCTACCTCAAGTTATAGCATAATTGGTAAGCGGGTTTAGCCACAGCACCAGCTTTGGTTTCAAATGTAAAATTTTTGGTTTTCAAATTATGGCCTGTTTAAGGTAGCAAACCTGGTATTTTGACTTATTTCGCTTAAATTGACATCTAGAGATTACCGCCAGCATATTTTTTCAATTTTTTTTTTGACAAAAATTTTGCAAAAAAATCATGGGTTAACCCCTTACCTGTTTTTTTAGCGAAAAAAAAAGTTGTCGCAAATCTTGGGGAATGGCATATAAACTGAAAGGTGGGTCCAAAACAATCCCCTACCTCAAGTTATAGCATAATTGGTAAGCGGGTTTAGCCACAGCACCAGCTTTGGTTTCAAATGTAAAATTTTGGTTTGCAATTTATGGCCTGTTTAAGGTAGCAAACCTGGTATTTTGACTTATTTCGCTTAAATTGACATCTAGAGATTACCGCTAGCATATTTTTTCAATTTTTTTTTTGACAAAAATTTTGCAAAAAAATCATGGGTTAACCCCTTACCTGTTTTTTTAGCGAAAAAAAAAGTTGTCGCAAATCTTGGGGAATGGCATATAAACTGAAAGGTGGGTCCAAAACAATCCCCTACCTCAAGTTATAGCATAATTGGTAAGCGGGTTTAGCCACAGCACCAGCTTTGGTTTCAAATGTAAAATTTTGGTTTGCAATTTATGGCCTGTTTAAGGTAGCAAACCTGGTATTTTGACTTATTTCGCTTAAATTGACATCTAGAGATTACCGCTAGCATATTTTTTTCAATTTTTTTTTTGACAAAAATTTTGCAAAAAAATCATGGGTTAACCCCTTACCTGTTTTTTTAGCGAAAAAAAAAGTTGTCGCAAATCTTGGGGAATGGCATATAAACTGAAAGGTGGGTCCAAAACAATCCCCTACCTCAAGTTATAGCATAATTGGTAAGCGGGTTTAGCCACAGCACCAGCTTTGGTTTCAAATGTAAAATTTTTGGTTTTCAAATTATGGCCTGTTTAAGGTAGCAAACCTGGTATTTTGACTTATTTCGCTTAAATTGACATCTAGAGATTACCGCCAGCATATTTTTTCAATTTTTTTTTTGACAAAAATTTTGCAAAAAAAACCATGGGTTAACCCCTTACCTGTTTTTTTAGCGAAAAAAAAAGTTGTCGCAAATCTTGGGGAATGGCATATAAACTGAAAGGTGGGTCCAAAACAATCCCCTACCTCAAGTTATAGCATAATTGGTAAGCGGGTTTAGCCACAGCACCAGCTTTGGTTTCAAATGTAAAATTTTTGGTTTTCAAATTATGGCCTGTTTAAGGTAGCAAACCTGGTATTTTGACTTATTTCGCTTAAATTGACATCTAGAGATTACCGCCAGCATATTTTTTCAATTTTTTTTTTGACAAAAATTTTGCAAAAAAAACCATGGGTTAACCCCTTACCTGTTTTTTTAGCGAAAAAAAAAGTTGTCGCAAATCTTGGGGAATGGCATATAAACTGAAAGGTGGGTCCAAAACAATCCCCTACCTCAAGATATAGCATAATTGGTAAGCGGGTTTAGCCACAGCACCAGCTTTGGTTTCAAATGTAAAATTTTTGGTTTTCAAATTATGGCCTGTTTAAGGTAGCAAACCTGGTATTTTGACTTATTTCGCTTAAATTGACATCTAGAGATTACCGCCAGCATATTTTTTCAATTTTTTTTTTGACAAAAATTTTGCAAAAAAAACCATGGGTTAACCCCTTACCTGTTTTTTTAGCGAAAAAAAAAGTTGTCGCAAATCTTGGGGAATGGCATATAAACTGAAAGGTGGGTCCAAAACAATCCCCTACCTCAAGTTATAGCATAATTGGTAAGCGGGTTTAGCCACAGCACCAGCTTTGGTTTCAAATGTAAAATTTTTGGTTTTCAAATTATTTTTTTTTTTTTTTTTTTTAATAAAATGTGTTGTGTAATAGGGTTTAGAATATGTGTCACAACAACACATAAATACCTTTTAAGACCTAGGTCTAGACCTGGGTCCCACAACAACTGGCGTTCTGAGGTGTAGATTAACGCTTTTTTTAAACATCTGTGGGTTGAAGCCACCTGAGACTAAGTGTTCCGGCAAACTATTCCATTTGTACGCAGTTCGGACAAAGAAGTCTCTCTGCGATCTGCCAGTATGACAGCGCGGGATCTTTACCGTTTCACTGGTTGCGGCAGCCGATTGCCGAGTGGAACGGGGGTAAGAATAAGTTTGAGGCATGATGCCGCTGATTTCATCTGAGCACTGCTGATGACGATATTTGTAAAAAACAACGAGGTCAGCAACAGTGCGACGATGTTGTAGGGAATCAAGTTGTGATGTCAAAGTTCGATCACCTACAATTCGTATAGCTCGCTTTTGAACAGAGTCCAAGAGGGCCAAGATGGAAACAGAGGCAGCACCCCAAACTTGACAGCAGTACTCCATACAGGGACGAATATAGGACTTATAAACATGGAGCAATTGGTATGGAGTGAAAAATTTTTTGCATCTATTTAGGAGGCCGAGTTTTTTAGACGCGCTTTTTGCCATCGCCATTACATGATCGTTCCAGAGTAGGTCATTTGAAACTGTGACACCCAATAAACGAATGTTTTTACATTCACCTATTGGTGAAATTATGGCCTGTTTAAGGTAGCAAACCTGGTATTTTGACTTATTTCGCTTAAATTGACATCTAGAGATTACCGCCAGCATATTTTTTCAATTTTTTTTTTGACAAAAATTTTGCAAAAAAAACCATGGGTTAACCCCTTACCTGTTTTTTTAGCGAAAAAAAAAGTTGTCGCAAATCTTGGGGAATGGCATATAAACTGAAAGGTGGGTCCAAAACAATCCCCTACCTCAAGTTATAGCATAATTGGTAAGCGGGTTTAGCCACAGCACCAGCTTTGGTTTCAAATGTAAAATTTTGGTTTGCAATTTATGGCCTGTTTAAGGTAGCAAACCTGGTATTTTGACTTATTTCGCTTAAATTGACATCTAGAGATTACCGCTAGCATATTTTTTCAATTTTTTTTTTGACAAAAATTTTGCAAAAAAATCATGGGTTAACCCCTTACCTGTTTTTTTAGCGAAAAAAAAAGTTGTCGCAAATCTTGGGGAATGGCATATAAACTGAAATGTGGGTCCAAAACAATCCCCTACCTCAAGTTATAGCATAATTGGTAAGCGGGTTTAGCCACAGCACCAGCTTTGGTTTCAAATGTAAAATTTTGGTTTGCAATTTATGGCCTGTTTAAGGTAGCAAACCTGGTATTTTGACTTATTTCGCTTAAATTGACATCTAGAGATTACCGCTAGCATATTTTTTCAATTTTTTTTTTGACAAAAATTTTGCAAAAAAATCATGGGTTAACCCCTTACCTGTTTTTTTAGCGAAAAAAAAAGTTGTCGCAAATCTTGGGGAATGGCATATAAACTGAAAGGTGGGTCCAAAACAATCCCCTACCTCAAGTTATAGCATAATTGGTAAGCGGGTTTAGCCACAGCACCAGCTTTGGTTTCAAATGTAAAATTTTGGTTTGCAATTTATGGCCTGTTTAAGGTAGCAAACCTGGTATTTTGACTTATTTCGCTTAAATTGACATCTAGAGATTACCGCTAGCATATTTTTTCAATTTTTTTTTTGACAAAAATTTTGCAAAAAAATCATGGGTTAACCCCTTACCTGTTTTTTTAGCGAAAAAAAAAGTTGTCGCAAATCTTGGGGAATGGCATATAAACTGAAAGGTGGGTCCAAAACAATCCCCTACCTCAAGTTATAGCATAATTGGTAAGCGGGTTTAGCCACAGCACCAGCTTTGGTTTCAAATGTAAAATTTTGGTTTGCAAT
The DNA here is from genome assembly GCA_963693315.1 of Diogma glabrata. Classification (NCBI taxonomy): domain Eukaryota; kingdom Metazoa; phylum Arthropoda; class Insecta; order Diptera; family Cylindrotomidae; genus Diogma; species Diogma glabrata. The sequence goes on from CAVNZG010000185.1 coordinate 74,138, forward strand.
TTATGGCCTGTTTAAGGTAGCAAACCTGGTATTTTGACTTATTTCGCTTAAATTGACATCTAGAGATTACCGCTAGCATATTTTTTCAATTTTTTTTTTGACAAAAATTTTGCAAAAAAATCATGGGTTAACCCCTTACCTGTTTTTTTAGCGAAAAAAAAAGTTGTCGCAAATCTTGGGGAATGGCATATAAACTGAAAGGTGGGTCCAAAACAATCCCCTACCTCAAGTTATAGCATAATTGGTAAGCGGGTTTAGCCACAGCACCAGCTTTGGTTTCAAATGTAAAATTTTGGTTTGCAATTTATGGCCTGTTTAAGGTAGCAAGCCTGGTATTTTGACTTATTTCGCTTAAATTGACATCTAGAGATTACCGCTAGCATATTTTTTCAATTTTTTTTTTGACAAAAATTTTGCAAAAAAATCATGGGTTAACCCCTTACCTGTTTTTTTAGCGAAAAAAAAAGTTGTCGCAAATCTTGGGGAATGGCATATAAACTGAAAGGTGGGTCCAAAACAATCCCCTACCTCAAGTTATAGCATAATTGGTAAGCGGGTTTAGCCACAGCACCAGCTTTGGTTTCAAATGTAAAATTTTGGTTTGCAATTTATGGCCTGTTTAAGGTAGCAAACCTGGTATTTTGACTTATTTCGCTTAAATTGACATCTAGAGATTACCGCTAGCATATTTTTTCAATTTTTTTTTTGACAAAAATTTTGCAAAAAAATCATGGGTTAACCCCTTACCTGTTTTTTTAGCGAAAAAAAAAGTTGTCGCAAATCTTGGGGAATGGCATATAAACTGAAAGGTGGGTCCAAAACAATCCCCTACCTCAAGTTATAGCATAATTGGTAAGCGGGTTTAGCCACAGCACCAGCTTTGGTTTCAAATGTAAAATTTTTGGTTTTCAAATTATGGCCTGTTTAAGGTAGCAAACCTGGTATTTTGACTTATTTCGCTTAAATTGACATCTAGAGATTACCGCTAGCATATTTTTTCAATTTTTTTTTTGACAAAAATTTTGCAAAAAAATCATGGGTTAACCCCTTACCTGTTTTTTTAGCGAAAAAAAAAGTTGTCGCAAATCTTGGGGAATGGCATATAAACTGAAAGGTGGGTCCAAAACAATCCCCTACCTCAAGTTATAGCATAATTGGTAAGCGGGTTTAGCCACAGCACCAGCTTTGGTTTCAAATGTAAAATTTTGGTTTGCAATTTATGGCCTGTTTAAGGTAGCAAACCTGGTATTTTGACTTATTTCGCTTAAATTGACATCTAGAGATTACCGCTAGCATATTTTTTCAATTTTTTTTTTGACAAAAATTTTGCAAAAAAATCATGGGTTAACCCCTTACCTGTTTTTTTAGCGAAAAAAAAAGTTGTCGCAAATCTTGGGGAATGGCATATAAACTGAAAGGTGGGTCCAAAACGATCCCCTACCTCAAGTTATAGCATAATTGGTAAGCGGGTTTAGCCACAGCACCAGCTTTGGTTTCAAATGTAAAATTTTTGGTTTTCAAATTATGGCCTGTTTAAGGTAGCAAACCTGGTATTTTGACTTATTTCGCTTAAATTGACATCTAGAGATTACCGCTAGCATATTTTTTCAATTTTTTTTTTGACAAAAATTTTGCAAAAAAAACCATGGGTTAACCCCTTACCTGTTTTTTTAGCGAAAAAAAAAGTTGTCGCAAATCTTGGGGAATGGCATATAAACTGAAAGGTGGGTCCAAAACGATCCCCTACCTCAAGTTATAGCATAATTGGTAAGCGGGTTTAGCCACAGCACCAGCTTTGGTTTCAAATGTAAAATTTTTGGTTTTCAAATTATGGCCTGTTTAAGGTAGCAAACCTGGTATTTTGACTTATTTCGCTTAAATTGACATCTAGAGATTACCGCTAGCATATTTTTTCAATTTTTTTTTTGACAAAAATTTTGCAAAAAAATCATGGGTTAACCCCTTACCTGTTTTTTTAGCGAAAAAAAAAGTTGTCGCAAATCTTGGGGAATGGCATATAAACTGAAAGGTGGGTCCAAAACAATCCCCTACCTCAAGTTATAGCATAATTGGTAAGCGGGTTCAGCCACAGCACCAGCTTTGGTTTCAAATGTAAAATTTTGGTTTGCAATTTATGGCCTGTTTAAGGTAGCAAACCTGGTATTTTGACTTATTTCGCTTAAATTGACATCTAGAGATTACCGCTAGCATATTTTTTCAATTTTTTTTTTGACAAAAATTTTGCAAAAAAAACCATGGGTTAACCCCTTACCTGTTTTTTTAGCGAAAAAAAAAGTTGTCGCAAATCTTGGGGAATGGCATATAAACTGAAAGGTGGGTCCAAAACGATCCCCTACCTCAAGTTATAGCATAATTGGTAAGCGGGTTTAGCCACAGCACCAGCTTTGGTTTCAAATGTAAAATTTTTGGTTTTCAAATTATGGCCTGTTTAAGGTAGCAAACCTGGTATTTTGACTTATTTCGCTTAAATTGACATCTAGAGATTACCGCTAGCATATTTTTTCAATTTTTTTTTTGACAAAAATTTTGCAAAAAAAACCATGGGTTAACCCCTTACCTGTTTTTTTAGCGAAAAAAAAAGTTGTCGCAAATCTTGGGGAATGGCATATAAACTGAAAGGTGGGTCCAAAACGATCCCCTACCTCAAGTTATAGCATAATTGGTAAGCGGGTTTAGCCACAGCACCAGCTTTGGTTTCAAATGTAAAATTTTTGGTTTTCAAATTATGGCCTGTTTAAGGTAGCAAACCTGGTATTTTGACTTATTTCGCTTAAATTGACATCTAGAGATTACCGCTAGCATATTTTTTCAATTTTTTTTTTGACAAAAATTTTGCAAAAAAAACCATGGGTTAACCCCTTACCTGTTTTTTTAGCGAAAAAAAAAGTTGTCGCAAATCTTGGGGAATGGCATATAAACTGAAAGGTGGGTCCAAAACAATCCCCTACCTCAAGTTATAGCATAATTGGTAAGCGGGTTTAGCCACAGCACCAGCTTTGGTTTCAAATGTAAAATTTTGGTTTGCAATTTATGGCCTGTTTAAGGTAGCAAACCTGGTATTTAGACTTATTTCGCTTAAATTGACATCTAGAGATTACCGCTAGCATATTTTTTCAATTTTTTTTTTGACAAAAATTTTGCAAAAAAATCATGGGTTAACCCCTTACCTGTTTTTTTAGCGAAAAAAAAAGTTGTCGCAAATCTTGGGGAATGGCATATAAACTGAAAGGTGGGTCCAAAACAATCCCCTACCTCAAGTTATAGCATAATTGGTAAGCGGGTTTAGCCACAGCACCAGCTTTGGTTTCAAATGTAAAATTTTGGTTTGCAATTTATGGCCTGTTTAAGGTAGCAAACCTGGTATTTTGACTTATTTCGCTTAAATTGACATCTAGAGATTACCGCTAGCATATTTTTTCAATTTTTTTTTTGACAAAAATTTTGCAAAAAAATCATGGGTTAACCCCTTACCTGTTTTTTTAGCGAAAAAAAAGTTGTCGCAAATCTTGGGGAATGGCATATAAACTGAAAGGTGGGTCCAAAACAATCCCCTACCTCAAGTTATAGCATAATTGGTAAGCGGGTTTAGCCACAGCACCAGCTTTGGTTTCAAATGTAAAATTTTGGTTTGCAATTTATGGCCTGTTTAAGGTAGCAAACCTGGTATTTTGACTTATTTCGCTTAAATTGACATCTAGAGATTACCGCTAGCATATTTTTTCAATTTTTTTTTTGACAAAAATTTTGCAAAAAAATCATGGGTTAACCCCTTACCTGTTTTTTTAGCGAAAAAAAAAGTTGTCGCAAATCTTGGGGAATGGCATATAAACTGAAAGGTGGGTCCAAAACAATCCCCTACCTCAAGTTATAGCATAATTGGTAAGCGGGTTTAGCCACAGCACCAGCTTTGGTTTCAAATGTAAAATTTTGGTTTGCAATTTATGGCCTGTTTAAGGTAGCAAACCTGGTATTTTGACTTATTTCGCTTAAATTGACATCTAGAGATTACCGCTAGCATATTTTTTCAATTTTTTTTTTGACAAAAATTTTGCAAAAAAATCATGGGTTAACCCCTTACCTGTTTTTTTAGCGAAAAAAAAGTTGTCGCAAATCTTGGGGAATGGCATATAAACTGAAAGGTGGGTCCAAAACAATCCCCTACCTCAAGTTATAGCATAATTGGTAAGCGGGTTTAGCCACAGCACCAGCTTTGGTTTCAAATGTAAAATTTTGGTTTGCAATTTATGGCCTGTTTAAGGTAGCAAACCTGGTATTTTGACTTATTTCGCTTAAATTGACATCTAGAGATTACCGCTAGCATATTTTTTCAATTTTTTTTTTGACAAAAATTTTGCAAAAAAATCATGGGTTAACCCCTTACCTGTTTTTTTAGCGAAAAAAAAAGTTGTCGCAAATCTTGGGGAATGGCATATAAACTGAAAGGTGGGTCCAAAACAATCCCCTACCTCAAGTTATAGCATAATTGGTAAGCGGGTTTAGCCACAGCACCAGCTTTGGTTTCAAATGTAAAATTTTGGTTTGCAATTTATGGCCTGTTTAAGGTAGCAAACCTGGTATTTTGACTTATTTCGCTTAAATTGACATCTAGAGATTACCGCTAGCATATTTTTTCAATTTTTTTTTTGACAAAAATTTTGCAAAAAAAACCATGGGTTAACCCCTTACCTGTTTTTTTAGCGAAAAAAAAAGTTGTCGCAAATCTTGGGGAATGGCATATAAACTGAAAGGTGGGTCCAAAACGATCCCCTACCTCAAGTTATAGCATAATTGGTAAGCGGGTTTAGCCACAGCACCAGCTTTGGTTTCAAATGTAAAATTTTTGGTTTTCAAATTATGGCCTGTTTAAGGTAGCAAACCTGGTATTTTGACTTATTTCGCTTAAATTGACATCTAGAGATTACCGCTAGCATATTTTTTCAATTTTTTTTTTGACAAAAATTTTGCAAAAAAATCATGGGTTAACCCCTTACCTGTTTTTTTAGCGAAAAAAAAAGTTGTCGCAAATCTTGGGGAATGGCATATAAACTGAAAGGTGGGTCCAAAACAATCCCCTACCTCAAGTTATAGCATAATTGGTAAGCGGGTTTAGCCACAGCACCAGCTTTGGTTTCAAATGTAAAATTTTGGTTTGCAATTTATGGCCTGTTTTCAGTTTTTCAATTCATTTTTTCAATTTTTTTTTTGACAAAAATTTTGCAAAAAAATCATGGGTTAACCCCTTACCTGTTTTTTTAGCGAAAAAAAAAGTTGTCGCAAATCTTGGGGAATGGCATATAAACTGAAAGGTGGGTCCAAAACAATCCCCTACCTCAAGTTATAGCATAATTGGTAAGCGGGTTTAGCCACAGCACCAGCTTTGGTTTCAAATGTAAAATTTTGGTTTGCAATTTATGGCCTGTTTAAGGTAGCAAACCTGGTATTTTGACTTATTTCGCTTAAATTGACATCTAGAGATTACCGCTAGCATATTTTTTCAATTTTTTTTTTGACAAAAATTTTGCAAAAAAATCATGGGTTAACCCCTTACCTGTTTTTTTAGCGAAAAAAAAAGTTGTCGCAAATCTTGGGGAATGGCATATAAACTGAAAGGTGGGTCCAAAACAATCCCCTACCTCAAGTTATAGCATAATTGGTAAGCGGGTTTAGCCACAGCACCAGCTTTGGTTTCAAATGTAAAATTTTGGTTTGCAATTTATGGCCTGTTTAAGGTAGCAAACCTGGTATTTTGACTTATTTCGCTTAAATTGACATCTAGAGATTACCGCTAGCATATTTTTTCAATTTTTTTTTTGACAAAAATTTTGCAAAAAAATCATGGGTTAACCCCTTACCTGTTTTTTTAGCGAAAAAAAAGTTGTCGCAAATCTTGGGGAATGGCATATAAACTGAAAGGTGGGTCCAAAACAATCCCCTACCTCAAGTTATAGCATAATTGGTAAGCGGGTTTAGCCACAGCACCAGCTTTGGTTTCAAATGTAAAATTTTGGTTTGCAATTTATGGCCTGTTTAAGGTAGCAAACCTGGTATTTTGACTTATTTCGCTTAAATTGACATCTAGAGATTACCGCTAGCATATTTTTTCAATTTTTTTTTTGACAAAAATTTTGCAAAAAAATCATGGGTTAACCCCTTACCTGTTTTTTTAGCGAAAAAAAAAGTTGTCGCAAATCTTGGGGAATGGCATATAAACTGAAAGGTGGGTCCAAAACAATCCCCTACCTCAAGTTATAGCATAATTGGTAAGCGGGTTTAGCCACAGCACCAGCTTTGGTTTCAAATGTAAAATTTTGGTTTGCAATTTATGGCCTGTTTAAGGTAGCAAACCTGGTATTTTGACTTATTTCGCTTAAATTGACATCTAGAGATTACCGCTAGCATATTTTTTCAATTTTTTTTTTGACAAAAATTTTGCAAAAAAATCATGGGTTAACCCCTTACCTGTTTTTTTAGCGAAAAAAAAAGTTGTCGCAAATCTTGGGGAATGGCATATTAACTGAAAGGTGGGTCCAAAACAATCCCCTACCTCAAGTTATAGCATAATTGGTAAGCGGGTTTAGCCACAGCACCAGCTTTGGTTTCAAATGTAAAATTTTGGTTTGCAATTTATGGCCTGTTTAAGGTAGCAAACCTGGTATTTTGACTTATTTCGCTTAAATTGACATCTAGAGATTACCGCTAGCATATTTTTTCAATTTTTTTTTTGACAAAAATTTTGCAAAAAAATCATGGGTTAACCCCTTACCTGTTTTTTTAGCGAAAAAAAAAGTTGTCGCAAATCTTGGGGAATGGCATATAAACTGAAAGGTGGGTCCAAAACAATCCCCTACCTCAAGTTATAGCATAATTGGTAAGCGGGTTTAGCCACAGCACCAGCTTTGGTTTCAAATGTAAAATTTTGGTTTGCAATTTATGGCCTGTTTAAGGTAGCAAACCTGGTATTTTGACTTATTTCGCTTAAATTGACATCTAGAGATTACCGCTAGCATATTTTTTCAATTTTTTTTTTGACAAAAATTTTGCAAAAAAATCATGGGTTAACCCCTTACCTGTTTTTTTAGCGAAAAAAAAAGTTGTCGCAAATCTTGGGGAATGGCATATAAACTGAAAGGTGGGTCCAAAACAATCCCCTACCTCAAGTTATAGCATAATTGGTAAGCGGGTTTAGCCACAGCACCAGCTTTGGTTTCAAATGTAAAATTTTGGTTTGCAATTTATGGCCTGTTTAAGGTAGCAAACCTGGTATTTTGACTTATTTCGCTTAAATTGACATCTAGAGATTACCGCTAGCATATTTTTTCAATTTTTTTTTTGACAAAAATTTTGCAAAAAAATCATGGGTTAACCCCTTACCTGTTTTTTTAGCGAAAAAAAAAGTTGTCGCAAATCTTGGGGAATGGCATATTAACTGAAAGGTGGGTCCAAAACAATCCCCTACCTCAAGTTATAGCATAATTGGTAAGCGGGTTTAGCCACAGCACCAGCTTTGGTTTCAAATGTAAAATTTTGGTTTGCAATTTATGGCCTGTTTAAGGTAGCAAACCTGGTATTTTGACTTATTTCGCTTAAATTGACATCTAGAGATTACCGCTAGCATATTTTTTCAATTTTTTTTTTGACAAAAATTTTGCAAAAAAATCATGGGTTAACCCCTTACCTGTTTTTTTAGCGAAAAAAAAAGTTGTCGCAAATCTTGGGGAATGGCATATAAACTGAAAGGTGGGTCCAAAACAATCCCCTACCTCAAGTTATAGCATAATTGGTAAGCGGGTTTAGCCACAGCACCAGCTTTGGTTTCAAATGTAAAATTTTGGTTTGCAATTTATGGCCTGTTTAAGGTAGCAAACCTGGTATTTTGACTTATTTCGCTTAAATTGACATCTAGAGATTACCGCTAGCATATTTTTTCAATTTTTTTTTTGACAAAAATTTTGCAAAAAAATCATGGGTTAACCCCTTACCTGTTTTTTTAGCGAAAAAAAAAGTTGTCGCAAATCTTGGGGAATGGCATATAAACTGAAAGGTGGGTCCAAAACAATCCCCTACCTCAAGTTATAGCATAATTGGTAAGCGGGTTTAGCCACAGCACCAGCTTTGGTTTCAAATGTAAAATTTTGGTTTGCAATTTATGGCCTGTTTAAGGTAGCAAACCTGGTATTTTGACTTATTTTGCTTAAATTGACATCTAGAGATTACCGCTAGCATATTTTTTCAATTTTTTTTTTGACAAAAATTTTGCAAAAAAATCATGGGTTAACCCCTTACCTGTTTTTTTAGCGAAAAAAAAAGTTGTCGCAAATCTTGGGGAATGGCATATAAACTGAAAGGTGGGTCCAAAACAATCCCCTACCTCAAGTTATAGCATAATTGGTAAGCGGGTTTAGCCACAGCACCAGCTTTGGTTTCAAATGTAAAATTTTGGTTTGCAATTTATGGCCTGTTTAAGGTAGCAAACCTGGTATTTTGACTTATTTCGCTTAAATTGACATCTAGAGATTACCGCTAGCATATTTTTTCAATTTTTTTTTTGACAAAAATTTTGCAAAAAAATCATGGGTTAACCCCTTACCTGTTTTTTTAGCGAAAAAAAAAGTTGTCGCAAATCTTGGGGAATGGCATATAAACTGAAAGGTGGGTCCAAAACAATCCCCTACCTCAAGTTATAGCATAATTGGTAAGCGGGTTTAGCCACAGCACCAGCTTTGGTTTCAAATGTAAAATTTTGGTTTGCAATTTATGGCCTGTTTAAGGTAGCAAACCTGGTATTTTGACTTATTTCGCTTAAATTGACATCTAGAGATTACCGCTAGCATATTTTTTCAATTTTTTTTTTGACAAAAATTTTGCAAAAAAATCATGGGTTAACCCCTTACCTGTTTTTTTAGCGAAAAAAAAAGTTGTCGCAAATCTTGGGGAATGGCATATAAACTGAAAGGTGGGTCCAAAACAATCCCCTACCTCAAGTTATAGCATAATTGGTAAGCGGGTTTAGCCACAGCACCAGCTTTGGTTTCAAATGTAAAATTTTGGTTTGCAATTTATGGCCTGTTTAAGGTAGCAAACCTGGTATTTTGACTTATTTCGCTTAAATTGACATCTAGAGATTACCGCTAGCATATTTTTTCAATTTTTTTTTTGACGAAAATTTTGCAAAAAAATCATGGGTTAACCCCTTACCTGTTTTTTTAGCGAAAAAAAAAGTTGTCGCAAATCTTGGGGAATGGCATATAAACTGAAAGGTGGGTCCAAAACAATCCCCTACCTCAAGTTATAGCATAATTGGTAAGCGGGTTTAGCCACAGCACCAGCTTTGGTTTCAAATGTAAAATTTTGGTTTGCAATTTATGGCCTGTTTAAGGTAGCAAACCTGGTATTTAGACTTATTTCGCTTAAATTGACATCTAGAGATTACCGCTAGCATATTTTTTCAATTTTTTTTTTGACAAAAATTTTGCAAAAAAATCATGGGTTAACCCCTTACCTGTTTTTTTAGCGAAAAAAAAAGTTGTCGCAAATCTTGGGGAATGGCATATAAACTGAAAGGTGGGTCCAAAACAATCCCCTACCTCAAGTTATAGCATAATTGGTAAGCGGGTTTAGCCACAGCACCAGCTTTGGTTTCAAATGTAAAATTTTTGGTTTTCAAATTATGGCCTGTTTAAGGTAGCAAACCTGGCATTTTGACTTATTTCGCTTAAATTGACATCTAGAGATTACCGCCAGCATATTTTTTCAATTTTTTTTTTGACAAAAATTTTGCAAAAAAACCATGGGTTAACCCCTTACCTGTTTTTTTAGCGAAAAAAAAAGTTGTCGCAAATCTTGGGGAATGGCATATAAACTGAAAGGTGGGTCCAAAACAATCCCCTACCTCAAGTTATAGCATAATTGCTAAGCGGGTTTAGCCACAGCACCAGCTTTGGTTTCAAATGTAAAATTTTTGGTTTTCAAATTATGGCCTGTTTAAGGTAGCAAACCTGGTATTTTGACTTATTTCGCTTAAATTGACATCTAGAGATTACCGCCAGCATATTTTTTCAATTTTTTTTTTGACAAAAATTTTGCAAAAAAACCATGGGTTAACCCCTTACCTGTTTTTTTAGCGAAAAAAAAAGTTGTCGCAAATCTTGGGGAATGGCATATAAACTGAAAGGTGGGTCCAAAACAATCCCCTACCTCAAGTTATAGCATAATTGGTAAGCGGGTTTAGCCACAGCACCAGCTTTGGTTTCAAATGTAAAATTTTGGTTTACAATTTATGGCCTGTTTAAGGTAGCAAACCTGGTATTTTGACTTATTTCGCTTAAATTGACATCTAGAGATTACCGCTAGCATATTTTTTCAATTTTTTTTTTGACAAAAATTTTGCAAAAAAATCATGGGTTAACCCCTTACCTGTTTTTTTAGCGAAAAAAAAAGTTGTCGCAAATCTTGGGGAATGGCATATGAACTGAAAGGTGGGTCCAAAACAATCCCCTACCTCAAGTTATAGCATAATTGGTAAGCGGGTTTAGCCACAGCACCAGCTTTGGTTTCAAATGTAAAATTTTGGTTTGCAATTTATGGCCTGTTTAAGGTAGCAAACCTGGTATTTTGACTTATTTCGCTTAAATTGACATCTAGAGATTACCGCTAGCATATTTTTTCAATTTTTTTTTTGACAAAAATTTTGCAAAAAAATCATGGGTTAACCCCTTACCTGTTTTTTTAGCGAAAAAAAAAGTTGTCGCAAATCTTGGGGAATGGCATATAAACTGAAAGGTGGGTCCAAAACAATCCCCTACCTCAAGTTATAGCATAATTGGTAAGCGGGTTTAGCCACAGCACCAGCTTTGGTTTCAAATGTAAAATTTTGGTTTGCAATTTATGGCCTGTTTAAGGTAGCAAACCTGGTATTTTGACTTATTTCGCTTAAATTGACATCTAGAGATTACCGCTAGCATATTTTTTCAATTTTTTTTTTGACAAAAATTTTGCAAAAAAATCATGGGTTAACCCCTTACCTGTTTTTTTAGCGAAAAAAAAAGTTGTCGCAAATCTTGGGGAATGGCATATAAACTGAAAGGTGGGTCCAAAACAATCCCCTACCTCAAGTTATAGCATAATTGGTAAGCGGGTTTAGCCACAGCACCAGCTTTGGTTTCAAATGTAAAATTTTGGTTTGCAATTTATGGCCTGTTTAAGGTAGCAAACCTGGTATTTTGACTTATTTCGCTTAAATTGACATCTAGAGATTACCGCTAGCATATTTTTTCAATTTTTTTTTTGACAAAAATTTTGCAAAAAAATCATGGGTTAACCCCTTACCTGTTTTTTTAGCGAAAAAAAAAGTTGTCGCAAATCTTGGGGAATGGCATATAAACTGAAAGGTGGGTCCAAAACAATCCCCTACCTCAAGTTATAGCATAATTGGTAAGCGGGTTTAGCCACAGCACCAGCTTTGGTTTCAAATGTAAAATTTTGGTTTGCAATTTATGGCCTGTTTAAGGTAGCAAACCTGGTATTTTGACTTATTTCGCTTAAATTGACATCTAGAGATTACCGCTAGCATATTTTTTCAATTTTTTTTTTGACAAAAATTTTGCAAAAAAATCATGGGTTAACCCCTTACCTGTTTTTTTAGCGAAAAAAAAAGTTGTCGCAAATCTTGGGGAATGGCATATAAACTGAAAGGTGGGTCCAAAACAATCCCCTACCTCAAGTTATAGCATAATTGGTAAGCGGGTTTAGCCACAGCACCAGCTTTGGTTTCAAATGTAAAATTTTGGTTTGCAATTTATGGCCTGTTTAAGGTAGCAAACCTGGTATTTTGACTTATTTCGCTTAGATTGACATCTAGAGATTACCGCTAGCATATTTTTTCAATTTTTTTTTTGACAAAAATTTTGCAAAAAAATCATGGGTTAACCCCTTACCTGTTTTTTTAGCGAAAAAAAAAGTTGTCGCAAATCTTGGGGAATGGCATATAAACTGAAAGGTGGGTCCAAAACAATCCCCTACCTCAAGTTATAGCATAATTGGTAAGCGGGTTTAGCCACAGCACCAGCTTTGGTTTCAAATGTAAAATTTTGGTTTGCAATTTATGGCCTGTTTAAGGTAGCAAACCTGGTATTTTGACTTATTTCGCTTAAATTGACATCTAGAGATTACCGCTAGCATATTTTTTCAATTTTTTTTTTGACAAAAATTTTGCAAAAAAATCATGGGTTAACCCCTTACCTGTTTTTTTAGCGAAAAAAAAAGTTGTCGCAAATCTTGGGGAATGGCATATAAACTGAAAGGTGGGTCCAAAACAATCCCCTACCTCAAGTTATAGCATAATTGGTAAGCGGGTTTAGCCACAGCACCAGCTTTGGTTTCAAATGTAAAATTTTGGTTTGCAATTTATGGCCTGTTTAAGGTAGCAAACCTGGTATTTTGACTTATTTCGCTTAAATTGACATCTAGAGATTACCGCTAGCATATTTTTTCAATTTTTTTTTTGACAAAAATTTTGCAAAAAAATCATGGGTTAACCCCTTACCTGTTTTTTTAGCGAAAAAAAAAGTTGTCGCAAATCTTGGGGAATGGCATATAAACTGAAAGGTGGGTCCAAAACAATCCCCTACCTCAAGTTATAGCATAATTGGTAAGCGGGTTTAGCCACAGCACCAGCTTTGGTTTCAAATGTAAAATTTTGGTTTGCAATTTATGGCCTGTTTAAGGTAGCAAACCTGGTATTTTGACTTATTTCGCTTAAATTGACATCTAGAGATTACCGCTAGCATATTTTTTCAATTTTTTTTTTGACAAAAATTTTGCAAAAAAATCATGGGTTAACCCCTTACCTGTTTTTTTAGCGAAAAAAAAAGTTGTCGCAAATCTTGGGGAATGGCATATAAACTGAAAGGTGGGTCCAAAACAATCCCCTACCTCAAGTTATAGCATAATTGGTAAGCGGGCTTAGCCACAGCACCAGCTTTGGTTTCAAATGTAAAATTTTGGTTTGCAATTTATGGCCTGTTTAAGGTAGCAAACCTGGTATTTTGACTTATTTCGCTTAAATTGACATCTAGAGATTACCGCTAGCATATTTTTTCAATTTTTTTTTTGACAAAAATTTTGCAAAAAAATCATGGGTTAACCCCTTACCTGTTTTTTTAGCGAAAAAAAAAGTTGTCGCAAATCTTGGGGAATGGCATATAAACTGAAAGGTGGGTCCAAAACAATCCCCTACCTCAAGTTATAGCATAATTGGTAAGCGGGTTTAGCCACAGCACCAGCTTTGGTTTCAAATGTAAAATTTTGGTTTGCAATTTATGGCCTGTTTAAGGTAGCAAACCTGGTATTTTGACTTATTTCGCTTAAATTGACATCTAGAGATTACCGCTAGCATATTTTTTCAATTTTTTTTTTGACAAAAATTTTGCAAAAAAATCATGGGTTAACCCCTTACCTGTTTTTTTAGCGAAAAAAAAAGTTGTCGCAAATCTTGGGGAATGGCATATAAACTGAAAGGTGGGTCCAAAACAATCCCCTACCTCAAGTTATAGCATAATTGGTAAGCGGGTTTAGCCACAGCACCAGCTTTGGTTTCAAATGTAAAATTTTTGGTTTTCAAATTATGGCCTGTTTAAGGTAGCAAACCTGGTATTTTGACTTATTTCGCTTAAATTGACATCTAGAGATTACCGCCAGCATATTTTTTCAATTTTTTTTTGACAAAAATTTTGCAAAAAAAACCATGGGTTAACCCCTTACCTGTTTTTTTAGCGAAAAAAAAAGTTGTCGCAAATCTTGGGGAATGGCATATAAACTGAAAGGTGGGTCCAAAACAATCCCCTACCTCAAGTTATAGCATAATTGGTAAGCGGGTTTAGCCACAGCACCAGCTTTGGTTTCAAATGTAAAATTTTTGGTTTTCAAATTATGGCCTGTTTAAGGTAGCAAACCTGGTATTTTGACTTATTTCGCTTAAATTGACATCTAGAGATTACCGCCAGCATATTTTTTCAATTTTTTTTTTGACAAAAATTTTGCAAAAAAAACCATGGGTTAACCCCTTACCTGTTTTTTTAGCGAAAAAAAAAGTTGTCGCAAATCTTGGGGAATGGCATATAAACTGAAAGGTGGGTCCAAAACAATCCCCTACCTCAAGTTATAGCATAATTGGTAAGCGGGTTTAGCCACAGCACCAGCTTTGGTTTCAAATGTAAAATTTTTGGTTTTCAAATTATGGCCTGTTTAAGGTAGCAAACCTGGTATTTTGACTTATTTCGCTTAAATTGACATCTAGAGATTACCGCCAGCATATTTTTTCAATTTTTTTTTTGACAAAAATTTTGTAAAAAAAACCATGGGTTAACCCCTTACCTGTTTTTTTAGCGAAAAAAAAAGTTGTCGCAAATCTTGGGGAATGGCATATAAACTGAAAGGTGGGTCCAAAACAATCCCCTACCTCAAGTTATAGCATAATTGGTAAGCGGGTTTAGCCACAGCACCAGCTTTGGTTTCAAATGTAAAATTTTTGGTTTTCAAATTATGGCCTGTTTAAGGTAGCAAACCTGGTATTTTGACTTATTTCGCTTAAATTGACATCTAGAGATTACCGCCAGCATATTTTTTCAATTTTTTTTTTGACAAAAATTTTGCAAAAAAATCATGGGTTAACCCCTTACCTGTTTTTTTAGCGAAAAAAAAAGTTGTCGCAAATCTTGGGGAATGGCATATAAACTGAAAGGTGGGTCCAAAACAATCCCCTACCTCAAGTTATAGCATAATTGGTAAGCGGGTTTAGCCACAGCACCAGCTTTGGTTTCAAATGTAAAATTTTTGGTTTTCAAATTATGGCCTGTTTAAGGTAGCAAACCTGGTATTTTGACTTATTTCGCTTAAATTGACATCTAGAGATTACCGCCAGCATATTTTTTCAATTTTTTTTTTGACAAAAATTTTGTAAAAAAAACCATGGGTTAACCCCTTACCTGTTTTTTTAGCGAAAAAAAAAGTTGTCGCAAATCTTGGGGAATGGCATATAAACTGAAAGGTGGGTCCAAAACAATCCCCTACCTCAAGTTATAGCATAATTGGTAAGCGGGTTTAGCCACAGCACCAGCTTTGGTTTCAAATGTAAAATTTTGGTTTGCAATTTATGGCCTGTTTAAGGTAGCAAACCTGGTATTTTGACTTATTTCGCTTAAATTGACATCTAGAGATTACCGCTAGCATATTTTTTCAATTTTTTTTTTGACAAAAATTTTGCAAAAAAATCATGGGTTAACCCCTTACCTGTTTTTTTAGCGAAAAAAAAAGTTGTCGCAAATCTTGGGGAATGGCATATAAACTGAAAGGTGGGTCCAAAACAATCCCCTACCTCAAGTTATAGCATAATTGGTAAGCGGGTTTAGCCACAGCACCAGCTTTGGTTTCAAATGTAAAATTTTGGTTTGCAATTTATGGCCTGTTTAAGGTAGCAAACCTGGTATTTTGACTTATTTCGCTTAAATTGACATCTAGAGATTACCGCTAGCATATTTTTTCAATTTTTTTTTTGACAAAAATTTTGCAAAAAAATCATGGGTTAACCCCTTACCTGTTTTTTTAGCGAAAAAAAAAGTTGTCGCAAATCTTGGGGAATGGCATATAAACTGAAAGGTGGGTCCAAAACAATCCCCTACCTCAAGTTATAGCATAATTGGTAAGCGGGTTTAGCCACAGCACCAGCTTTGGTTTCAAATGTAAAATTTTGGTTTGCAATTTATGGCCTGTTTAAGGTAGCAAACCTGGTATTTTGACTTATTTCGCTTAAATTGACATCTAGAGATTACCGCTAGCATATTTTTTCAATTTTTTTTTTGACAAAAATTTTGCAAAAAAATCATGGGTTAACCCCTTACCTGTTTTTTTAGCGAAAAAAAAAGTTGTCGCAAATCTTGGGGAATGGCATATAAACTGAAAGGTGGGTCCAAAACAATCCCCTACCTCAAGTTATAGCATAATTGGTAAGCGGGTTTAGCCACAGCACCAGCTTTGGTTTCAAATGTAAAATTTTGGTTTGCAATTTATGGCCTGTTTAAGGTAGCAAACCTGGTATTTTGACTTATTTCGCTTAAATTGACATCTAGAGATTACCGCTAGCATATTTTTTCAATTTTTTTTTTTGACAAAAATTTTGCAAAAAAAGCATGGGTTAACCCCTTACCTGTTTTTTTAGCGAAAAAAAAAGTTGTCGCAAATCTTGGGGAATGGCATATAAACTGAAAGGTGGGTCCAAAACAATCCCCTACCTCAAGTTATAGCATAATTGGTAAGCGGGTTTAGCCACAGCACCAGCTTTGGTTTCAAATGTAAAATTTTGGTTTGCAATTTATGGCCTGTTTAAGGTAGCAAACCTGGTATTTTGACTTATTTCGCTTAAATTGACATCTAGAGATTACCGCTAGCATATTTTTTCAATTTTTTTTTTGACAAAAATTTTGCAAAAAAAGCATGGGTTAACCCCTTACCTGTTTTTTTAGCGAAAAAAAAAGTTGTCGCAAATCTTGGGGAATGGCATATAAACTGAAAGGTGGGTCCAAAACAATCCCCTACCTCAAGTTATAGCATAATTGGTAAGCGGGTTTAGCCACAGCACCAGCTTTGGTTTCAAATGTAAAATTTTGGTTTGCAATTTATGGCCTGTTTAAGGTAGCAAACCTGGTATTTTGACTTATTTCGCTTAAATTGACATCTAGAGATTACCGCTAGCATATTTTTTCAATTTTTTTTTGACAAAAATTTTGCAAAAAAATCATGGGTTAACCCCTTACCTGTTTTTTTAGCGAAAAAAAAAGTTGTCGCAAATCTTGGGGAATGGCATATAAACTGAAAGGTGGGTCCAAAACAATCCCCTACCTCAAGTTATAGCATAATTGGTAAGCGGGTTTAGCCACAGCACCAGCTTTGGTTTCAAATGTAAAATTTTGGTTTGCAATTTATGGCCTGTTTAAGGTAGCAAACCTGGTATTTTGACTTATTTCGCTTAAATTGACATCTAGAGATTACCGCTAGCATATTTTTTCAATTTTTTTTTTGACAAAAATTTTGCAAAAAAAGCATGGGTTAACCCCTTACCTGTTTTTTTAGCGAAAAAAAAAGTTGTCGCAAATCTTGGGGAATGGCATATAAACTGAAAGGTGGGTCCAAAACAATCCCCTACCTCAAGTTATAGCATAATTGGTAAGCGGGTTTAGCCACAGCACCAGCTTTGGTTTCAAATGTAAAATTTTGGTTTGCAATTTATGGCCTGTTTAAGGTAGCAAACCTGGTATTTTGACTTATTTCGCTTAAATTGACATCTAGAGATTACCGCTAGCATATTTTTTCAATTTTTTTTTTGACAAAAATTTTGCAAAAAAATCATGGGTTAACCCCTTACCTGTTTTTTTAGCGAAAAAAAAAGTTGTCGCAAATCTTGGGGAATGGCATATAAACTGAAAGGTGGGTCCAAAACAATCCCCTACCTCAAGTTATAGCATAATTGGTAAGCGGGTTTAGCCACAGCACCAGCTTTGGTTTCAAATGTAAAATTTTGGTTTGCAATTTATGGCCTGTTTAAGGTAGCAAACCTGGTATTTTGACTTATTTCGCTTAAATTGACATCTAGAGATTACCGCTAGCATATTTTTTCAATTTTTTTTTTGACAAAAATTTTGCAAAAAAATCATGGGTTAACCCCTTACCTGTTTTTTTAGCGAAAAAAAAAGTTGTCGCAAATCTTGGGGAATGGCATATAAACTGAAAGGTGGGTCCAAAACAATCCCCTACCTCAAGTTATAGCATAATTGGTAAGCGGGTTTAGCCACAGCACCAGCTTTGGTTTCAAATGTAAAATTTTGGTTTGCAATTTATGGCCTGTTTAAGGTAGCAAACCTGGTATTTTGACTTATTTCGCTTAAATTGACATCTAGAGATTACCGCTAGCATATTTTTTCAATTTTTTTTTTGACAAAAATTTTGCAAAAAAATCATGGGTTAACCCCTTACCTGTTTTTTTAGCGAAAAAAAAAGTTGTCGCAAATCTTGGGGAATGGCATATAAACTGAAAGGTGGGTCCAAAACAATCCCCTACCTCAAGTTATAGCATAATTGGTAAGCGGGTTTAGCCACAGCACCAGCTTTGGTTTCAAATGTAAAATTTTGGTTTGCAGTTTATGGCCTGTTTAAGGTAGCAAACCTGGTATTTTGACTTATTTCGCTTAAATTGACATCTAGAGGTTACCGCTAGCATATTTTTTCAATTTTTTTTTTGACAAAAATTTTGCAAAAAAATCATGGGTTAACCCCTTACCTGTTTTTTTAGCGAAAAAAAAAGTTGTCGCAAATCTTGGGGAATGGCATATAAACTGAAAGGTGGGTCCAAAACAATCCCCTACCTCAAGTTATAGCATAATTGGTAAGCGGGTTTAGCCACAGCACCAGCTTTGGTTTCAAATGTAAAATTTTGGTTTGCAATTTATGGCCTGTTTAAGGTAGCAAACCTGGTATTTTGACTTATTTCGCTTAAATTGACATCTAGAGATTACCGCTAGCATATTTTTTCAATTTTTTTTTTGACAAAAATTTTGCAAAAAAATCATGGGTTAACCCCTTACCTGTTTTTTTAGCGAAAAAAAAAGTTGTCGCAAATCTTGGGGAATGGCATATAAACTGAAAGGTGGGTCCAAAACAATCCCCTACCTCAAGTTATAGCATAATTGGTAAGCGGGTTTAGCCACAGCACCAGCTTTGGTTTCAAATGTAAAATTTTGGTTTGCAATTTATGGCCTGTTTAAGGTAGCAAACCTGGTATTTTGACTTATTTCGCTTAAATTGACATCTAGAGATTACCGCTAGCATATTTTTTCAATTTTTTTTTTGACAAAAATTTTGCAAAAAAATCATGGGTTAACCCCTTACCTGTTTTTTTAGCGAAAAAAAAAGTTGTCGCAAATCTTGGGGAATGGCATATAAACTGAAAGGTGGGTCCAAAACAATCCCCTACCTCAAGTTATAGCATAATTGGTAAGCGGGTTTAGCCACAGCACCAGCTTTGGTTTCAAATGTAAAATTTTGGTTTGCAATTTATGGCCTGTTTAAGGTAGCAAACCTGGTATTTTGACTTATTTCGCTTAAATTGACATCTAGAGATTACCGCTAGCATATTTTTTCAATTTTTTTTTTGACAAAAATTTTGCAAAAAAATCATGGGTTAACCCCTTACCTGTTTTTTTAGCGAAAAAAAAAGTTGTCGCAAATCTTGGGGAATGGCATATAAACTGAAAGGTGGGTCCAAAACAATCCCCTACCTCAAGTTATAGCATAATTGGTAAGCGGGTTTAGCCACAGCACCAGCTTTGGTTTCAAATGTAAAATTTTGGTTTGCAATTTATGGCCTGTTTAAGGTAGCAAACCTGGTATTTTGACTTATTTCGCTTAAATTGACATCTAGAGATTACCGCTAGCATATTTTTTCAATTTTTTTTTTGACAAAAATTTTGCAAAAAAATCATGGGTTAACCCCTTACCTGTTTTTTTAGCGAAAAAAAAAGTTGTCGCAAATCTTGGGGAATGGCATATAAACTGAAAGGTGGGTCCAAAACAATCCCCTACCTCAAGTTATAGCATAATTGGTAAGCGGGTTTAGCCACAGCACCAGCTTTGGTTTCAAATGTAAAATTTTGGTTTGCAATTTATGGCCTGTTTAAGGTAGCAAACCTGGTATTTTGACTTATTTCGCTTAAATTGACATCTAGAGATTACCGCTAGCATATTTTTTCAATTTTTTTTTTGACAAAAATTTTGCAAAAAAATCATGGGTTAACCCCTTACCTGTTTTTTTAGCGAAAAAAAAAGTTGTCGCAAATCTTGGGGAATGGCATATAAACTGAAAGGTGGGTCCAAAACAATCCCCTACCTCAAGTTATAGCATAATTGGTAAGCGGGTTTAGCCACAGCACCAGCTTTGGTTTCAAATGTAAAATTTTGGTTTGCAATTTATGGCCTGTTTAAGGTAGCAAACCTGGTATTTTGACTTATTTCGCTTAAATTGACATCTAGAGATTACCGCTAGCATATTTTTTCAATTTTTATTTTGACAAAAATTTTGCAAAAAAATCATGGGTTAACCCCTTACCTGTTTTTTTAGCGAAAAAAAAAGTTGTCGCAAATCTTGGGGAATGGCATATAAACTGAAAGGTGGGTCCAAAACAATCCCCTACCTCAAGTTATAGCATAATTGGTAAGCGGGTTTAGCCACAGCACCAGCTTTGGTTTCAAATGTAAAATTTTTGGTTTTCAATTATGGCCTGTTTAAGGTAGCAAACCTGGTATTTTGACTTATTTCGCTTAAATTGACATCTAGAGATTACCGCCAGCATATTTTTTCAATTTTTTTTTGACAAAAATTTTGCAAAAAAATCATGGGTTAACCCCTTACCTGTTTTTTTAGCGAAAAAAAAAGTTGTCGCAAATCTTGGGGAATGGCATATAAACTGAAAGGTGGGTCCAAAACAATCCCTACCTCAAGTTATAGCATAATTGGTAAGCGGGTTTAGCCACAGCACCAGCTTTGGTTTCAAATGTAAAATTTTGGTTTGCAATTTATGGCCTGTTTAAGGTAGCAAACCTGGTATTTTGGCTTATTTCGCTTAAATTGACATCTAGAGATTACCGCTAGCATATTTTTTCAATTTTTTTTTGACAAAAATTTTGCAAAAAAATCATGGGTTAACCCCTTACCTGTTTTTTTAGCGAAAAAAAAAGTTGTCGCAAATCTTGGGGAATGGCATATAAACTGAAAGGTGGGTCCAAAACAATCCCCTACCTCAAGTTATAGCATAATTGGTAAGCGGGTTTAGCTACAGCACCAGCTTTGGTTTCAAATGTAAAATTTTGGTTTGCAATTTATGGCCTGTTTAAGGTAGCAAACCTGGTATTTTGACTTATTTTGCTTAAATTGACATCTAGAGATTACCGCTAGCATATTTTTTCAATTTTTTTTTGACAAAAATTTTGCAAAAAAATCATGGGTTAACCCCTTACCTGTTTTTTTAGCGAAAAAAAAAGTTGTCGCAAATCTTGGGGAATGGCATATAAACTGAAAGGTGGGTCCAAAACAATCCCCTACCTCAAGTTATAGCATAATTGGTAAGCGGGTTTAGCCACAGCACCAGCTTTGGTTTCAAATGTAAAATTTTGGTTTGCAATTTATGGCCTGTTTAAGGTAGCAAACCTGGTATTTTGACTTATTTCGCTTAAATTGACATCTAGAGATTACCGCTAGCATATTTTTTCAATTTTTTTTTTGACAAAAATTTTGCAAAAAAATCATGGGTTAACCCCTTACCTGTTTTTTTAGCGAAAAAAAAAGTTGTCGCAAATCTTGGGGAATGGCATATAAACTGAAAGGTGGGTCCAAAACAATCCCCTACCTCAAGTTATAGCATAATTGGTAAGCGGGTTTAGCCACAGCACCAGCTTTGGTTTCAAATGTAAAATTTTGGTTTGCAATTTATGGCCTGTTTAAGGTAGCAAACCTGGTATTTTGACTTATTTCGCTTAAATTGACATCTAGAGATTACCGCTAGCATATTTTTTCAATTTTTTTTTTGACAAAAATTTTGCAAAAAAATCATGGGTTAACCCCTTACCTGTTTTTTTAGCGAAAAAAAAAGTTGTCGCAAATCTTGGGGAATGGCATATAAACTGAAAGGTGGGTCCAAAACAATCCCCTACCTCAAGTTATAGCATAATTGGTAAGCGGGTTTAGCCACAGCACCAGCTTTGGTTTCAAATGTAAAATTTTGGTTTGCAATTTATGGCCTGTTTAAGGTAGCAAACCTGGTATTTTGACTTATTTCGCTTAAATTGACATCTAGAGATTACCGCTAGCATATTTTTTCAATTTTTTTTTTGACAAAAATTTTGCAAAAAAATCATGGGTTAACCCCTTACCTGTTTTTTTAGCGAAAAAAAAAGTTGTCGCAAATCTTGGGGAATGGCATATAAACTGAAAGGTGGGTCCAAAACAATCCCCTACCTCAAGCTATAGCATAATTGGTAAGCGGGTTTAGCCACAGCACCAGCTTTGGTTTCAAATGTAAAATTTTGGTTTGCAATTTATGGCCTGTTTAAGGTAGCAAACCTGGTATTTTGACTTATTTCGCTTAAATTGACATCTAGAGATTACCGCCAGCATATTTTTTCAATTTTTTTTTTGACAAAAATTTTGCAAAAAAATCATGGGTTAACCCCTTACCTGTTTTTTTAGCGAAAAAAAAAGTTGTCGCAAATCTTGGGGAATGGCATATAAACTGAAAGGTGGGTCCAAAACAATCCCCTACCTCAAGTTATAGCATAATTGGTAAGCGGGTTTAGCCACAGCACCAGCTTTGGTTTCAAATGTAAAATTTTTGGTTTTCAAATTATGGCCTGTTTAAGGTAGCAAACCTGGTATTTTGACTTATTTCGCTTAAATTGACATCTAGAGATTACCGCCAGCATATTTTTTCAATTTTTTTTTTGACAAAAATTTTGCAAAAAAATCATGGGTTAACCCCTTACCTGTTTTTTTAGCGAAAAAAAAAGTTGTCGCAAATCTTGGGGAATGGCATATAAACTGAAAGGTGGGTCCAAAACAATCCCCTACCTCAAGTTATAGCATAATTGGTAAGCGGGTTTAGCCACAGCACCAGCTTTGGTTTCAAATGTAAAATTTTGGTTTGCAATTTATGGCCTGTTTAAGGTAGCAAACCTGGTATTTTGACTTATTTCGCTTAAATTGACATCTAGAGATTACCGCTAGCATATTTTTTCAATTTTTTTTTTGACAAAAATTTTGCAAAAAATCATGGGTTAACCCCTTACCTGTTTTTTTAGCGAAAAAAAAAGTTGTCGCAAATCTTGGGGAATGGCATATAAACTGAAAGGTGGGTCCAAAACAATCCCCTACCTCAAGTTATAGCATAATTGGTAAGCGGGTTTAGCCACAGCACCAGCTTTGGTTTCAAATGTAAAATTTTGGTTTGCAATTTATGGCCTGTTTAAGGTAGCAAACCTGGTATTTTGACTTATTTCGCTTAAATTGACATCTAGAGATTACCGCCAGCATATTTTTTCAATTTTTTTTTTGACAAAAATTTTGCAAAAAAATCATGGGTTAACCCCTTACCTGTTTTTTTAGCGAAAAAAAAAGTTGTCGCAAATCTTGGGGAATGGCATATAAACTGAAAGGTGGGTCCAAAACAATCCCCTACCTCAAGTTATAGCATAATTGGTAAGCGGGTTTAGCCACAGCACCAGCTTTGGTTTCAAATGTAAAATTTTGGTTTGCAATTTATGGCCTGTTTAAGGTAGCAAACCTGGTATTTTGACTTATTTCGCTTAAATTGACATCTAGAGATTACCGCTAGCATATTTTTTCAATTTTTTTTTTGACAAAAATTTTGCAAAAAAATCATGGGTTAACCCCTTACCTGTTTTTTTAGCGAAAAAAAAAGTTGTCGCAAATCTTGGGGAATGGCATATAAACTGAAAGGTGGGTCCAAAACAATCCCCTACCTCAAGTTATAGCATAATTGGTAAGCGGGTTTAGCCACAGCACCAGCTTTGGTTTCAAATGTAAAATTTTGGTTTGCAATTTATGGCCTGTTTAAGGTAGCAAACCTGGTATTTTGACTTATTTCGCTTAAATTGACATCTAGAGATTACCGCTAGCATATTTTTTCAATTTTTTTTTTGACAAAAATTTTGCAAAAAAATCATGGGTTAACCCCTTACCTGTTTTTTTAGCGAAAAAAAAAGTTGTCGCAAATCTTGGGGAATGGCATATAAACTGAAAGGTGGGTCCAAAACAATCCCCTACCTCAAGTTATAGCATAATTGGTAAGCGGGTTTAGCCACAGCACCAGCTTTGGTTTCAAATGTAAAATTTTGGTTTGCAATTTATGGCCTGTTTAAGGTAGCAAACCTGGTATTTTGACTTATTTCGCTTAAATTGACATCTAGAGATTACCGCTAGCATATTTTTTCAATTTTTTTTTTGACAAAAATTTTGCAAAAAAATCATGGGTTAACCCCTTACCTGTTTTTTTAGCGAAAAAAAAAGTTGTCGCAAATCTTGGGGAATGGCATATAAACTGAAAGGTGGGTCCAAAACAATCCCCTACCTCAAGTTATAGCATAATTGGTAAGCGGGTTTAGCCACAGCACCAGCTTTGGTTTCAAATGTAAAATTTTTGGTTTTCAAATTATGGCCTGTTTAAGGTAGCAAACCTGGTATTTTGACTTATTTCGCTTAAATTGACATCTAGAGATTACCGCCAGCATATTTTTTCGATTTTTTTTTGACAAAAATTTTGCAAAAAAATCATGGGTTAACCCCTTACCTGTTTTTTTAGCGAAAAAAAAAGTTATCGCAAATCTTGGGGAATGGCATATAAACTGAAAGGTGGGTCCAAAACAATCCCCTACCTCAAGTTATAGCATAATTGGTAAGCGGGTTTAGCCACAGCACCAGCTTTGGTTTCAAATGTAAAATTTTGGTTTGCAATTTATGGCCTGTTTAAGGTAGCAAACCTGGTATTTTGACTTATTTCGCTTAAATTGACATCTAGAGATTACCGCTAGCATATTTTTTCAATTTTTTTTTGACAAAAATTTTGCAAAAAAATCATGGGTTAACCCCTTACCTGTTTTTTTAGCGAAAAAAAAAGTTGTCGCAAATCTTGGGGAATGGCATATAAACTGAAAGGTGGGTCCAAAACAATCCCCTACCTCAAGTTATAGCATAATTGGTAAGCGGGTTTAGCCACAGCACCAGCTTTGGTTTCAAATGTAAAATTTTGGTTTGCAATTTATGGCCTGTTTAAGGTAGCAAACCTGGTATTTTGACTTATTTCGCTTAAATTGACATCTAGAGATTACCGCTAGCATATTTTTTCAATTTTTTTTTTGACAAAAATTTTGCAAAAAAATCATGGGTTAACCCCTTACCTGTTTTTTTAGCGAAAAAAAAAGTTGTCGCAAATCTTGGGGAATGGCATATAAACTGAAAGGTGGGTCCAAAACAATCCCCTACCTCAAGTTATAGCATAATTGGTAAGCGGGTTTAGCCACAGCACCAGCTTTGGTTTCAAATGTAAAATTTTTGGTTTTCAAATTATGGCCTGTTTAAGGTAGCAAACCTGGTATTTTGACTTATTTCGCTTAAATTGACATCTAGAGATTACCGCCAGCATATTTTTTCAATTTTTTTTTTGACAAAAATTTTGCAAAAAAATCATGGGTTAACCCCTTACCTGTTTTTTTAGCGAAAAAAAAAGTTGTCGCAAATCTTGGGGAATGGCATATAAACTGAAAGGTGGGTCCAAAACAATCCCCTACCTCAAGCTATAGCATAATTGGTAAGCGGGTTTAGCCACAGCACCAGCTTTGGTTTCAAATGTAAAATTTTGGTTTGCAATTTATGGCCTGTTTAAGGTAGCAAACCTGGTATTTTGACTTATTTCGCTTAAATTGACATCTAGAGATTACCGCCAGCATATTTTTTCAATTTTTTTTTTGACAAAAATTTTGCAAAAAAATCATGGGTTAACCCCTTACCTGTTTTTTTAGCGAAAAAAAAAGTTGTCGCAAATCTTGGGGAATGGCATATAAACTGAAAGGTGGGTCCAAAACAATCCCCTACCTCAAGTTATAGCATAATTGGTAAGCGGGTTTAGCCACAGCACCAGCTTTGGTTTCAAATGTAAAATTTTTGGTTTTCAAATTATGGCCTGTTTAAGGTAGCAAACCTGGTATTTTGACTTATTTCGCTTAAATTGACATCTAGAGATTACCGCCAGCATATTTTTTCAATTTTTTTTTTGACAAAAATTTTGCAAAAAAATCATGGGTTAACCCCTTACCTGTTTTTTTAGCGAAAAAAAAAGTTGTCGCAAATCTTGGGGAATGGCATATAAACTGAAAGGTGGGTCCAAAACAATCCCCTACCTCAAGTTATAGCATAATTGGTAAGCGGGTTTAGCCACAGCACCAGCTTTGGTTTCAAATGTAAAATTTTGGTTTGCAATTTATGGCCTGTTTAAGGTAGCAAACCTGGTATTTTGACTTATTTCGCTTAAATTGACATCTAGAGATTACCGCTAGCATATTTTTTCAATTTTTTTTTTGACAAAAATTTTGCAAAAAATCATGGGTTAACCCCTTACCTGTTTTTTTAGCGAAAAAAAAAGTTGTCGCAAATCTTGGGGAATGGCATATAAACTGAAAGGTGGGTCCAAAACAATCCCCTACCTCAAGTTATAGCATAATTGGTAAGCGGGTTTAGCCACAGCACCAGCTTTGGTTTCAAATGTAAAATTTTGGTTTGCAATTTATGGCCTGTTTAAGGTAGCAAACCTGGTATTTTGACTTATTTCGCTTAAATTGACATCTAGAGATTACCGCTAGCATATTTTTTCAATTTTTTTTTTGACAAAAATTTTGCAAAAAAATCATGGGTTAACCCCTTACCTGTTTTTTTAGCGAAAAAAAAAGTTGTCGCAAATCTTGGGGAATGGCATATAAACTGAAAGGTGGGTCCAAAACAATCCCCTACCTCAAGTTATAGCATAATTGGTAAGCGGGTTTAGCCACAGCACCAGCTTTGGTTTCAAATGTAAAATTTTGGTTTGCAATTTATGGCCTGTTTAAGGTAGCAAACCTGGTATTTTGACTTATTTCGCTTAAATTGACATCTAGAGATTACCGCTAGCATATTTTTTCAATTTTTTTTTTGACAAAAATTTTGCAAAAAAATCATCGGTTAACCCCTTACCTGTTTTTTTAGCGAAAAAAAAAGTTGTCGCAAATCTTGGGGAATGGCATATAAACTGAAAGGTGGGTCCAAAACAATCCCCTACCTCAAGTTATAGCATAATTGGTAAGCGGGTTTAGCCACAGCACCAGCTTTGGTTTCAAATGTAAAATTTTTGGTTTTCAAATTATGGCCTGTTTAAGGTAGCAAACCTGGTATTTTGACTTATTTCGCTTAAATTGACATCTAGAGATTACCGCCAGCATATTTTTTCAATTTTTTTTTTGACAAAAATTTTGCAAAAAAATCATGGGTTAACCCCTTACCTGTTTTTTTAGCGAAAAAAAAAGTTGTCGCAAATCTTGGGGAATGGCATATAAACTGAAAGGTGGGTCCAAAACAATCCCCTACCTCAAGTTATAGCATAATTGGTAAGCGGGTTTAGCCACAGCACCAGCTTTGGTTTCAAATGTAAAATTTTGGTTTGCAATTTATGGCCTGTTTAAGGTAGCAAACCTGGTATTTTGACTTATTTCGCTTAAATTGACATCTAGAGATTACCGCTAGCATATTTTTTCAATTTTTTTTTTGACAAAAATTTTGCAAAAAAATCATGGGTTAACCCCTTACCTGTTTTTTTAGCGAAAAAAAAAGTTGTCGCAAATCTTGGGGAATGGCATATAAACTGAAAGGTGGGTCCAAAACAATCCCCTACCTCAAGTTATAGCATAATTGGTAAGCGGGTTTAGCCACAGCACCAGCTTTGGTTTCAAATGTAAAATTTTGGTTTGCAATTTATGGCCTGTTTAAGGTAGCAAACCTGGTATTTTGACTTATTTCGCTTAAATTGACATCTAGAGATTACCGCTAGCATATTTTTTCAATTTTTTTTTTGACAAAAATTTTGCAAAAAAATCATGGGTTAACCCCTTACCTGTTTTTTTAGCGAAAAAAAAAGTTGTCGCAAATCTTGGGGAATGGCATATAAACTGAAAGGTGGGTCCAAAACAATCCCCTACCTCAAGTTATAGCATAATTGGTAAGCGGGTTTAGCCACAGCACCAGCTTTGGTTTCAAATGTAAAATTTTGGTTTGCAATTTATGGCCTGTTTAAGGTAGCAAACCTGGTATTTTGACTTATTTCGCTTAAATTGACATCTAGAGATTACCGCTAGCATATTTTTTCAATTTTTTTTTTGACAAAAATTTTGCAAAAAAATCATGGGTTAACCCCTTACCTGTTTTTTTAGCGAAAAAAAAAGTTGTCGCAAATCTTGGGGAATGGCATATAAACTGAAAGGTGGGTCCAAAACAATCCCCTACCTCAAGTTATAGCATAATTGGTAAGCGGGTTTAGCCACAGCACCAGCTTTGGTTTCAAATGTAAAATTTTTGGTTTTCAAATTATGGCCTGTTTAAGGTAGCAAACCTGGTATTTTGACTTATTTCGCTTAAATTGACATCTCTAGAGATTACCGCCAGCATATTTTTTCAATTTTTTTTTGACAAAAATTTTGCAAAAAAATCATGGGTTAACCCCTTACCTGTTTTTTTAGCGAAAAAAAAAGTTGTCGCAAATCTTGGGGAATGGCATATAAACTGAAAGGTGGGTCCAAAACAATCCCCTACCTCAAGTTATAGCATAATTGGTAAGCGGGTTTAGCCACAGCACCAGCTTTGGTTTCAAATGTAAAATTTTGGTTTGCAATTTATGGCCTGTTTAAGGTAGCAAACCTGGTATTTGACTTATTTCGCTTAAATTGACATCTAGAGATTACCGCTAGCATATTTTTTCAATTTTTTTTTTGACAAAAATTTTGCAAAAAAATCATGGGTTAACCCCTTACCTGTTTTTTAGCGAAAAAAAAAGTTGTCGCAAATCTTGGGGAATGGCATATAAACTGAAAGGTGGGTCCAAAACAATCCCCTACCTCAAGTTATAGCATAATTGGTAAGCGGGTTTAGCCACAGCACCAGCTTTGGTTTCAAATGTAAAATTTTGGTTTGCAATTTATGGCCTGTTTAAGGTAGCAAACCTGGTATTTTGACTTATTTCGCTTAAATTGACATCTAGAGATTACCGCTAGCATATTTTTTCAATTTTTTTTTGACAAAAATTTTGCAAAAAAATCATGGGTTAACCCCTTACCTGTTTTTTTAGCGAAAAAAAAGTTGTCGCAAATCTTGGGGAATGGCATATAAACTGAAAGGTGGGTCCAAAACAATCCCCTACCTCAAGTTATAGCATAATTGGTAAGCGGGTTTAGCCACAGCACCAGCTTTGGTTTCAAATGTAAAATTTTGGTTTGCAATTTATGGCCTGTTTAAGGTAGCAAACCTGGTATTTTGACTTATTTCGCTTAAATTGACATCTAGAGATTACCGCTAGCATATTTTTTCAATTTTTTTTTTGACAAAAATTTTGCAAAAAAATCATGGGTTAACCCCTTACCTGTTTTTTTAGCGAAAAAAAAAGTTGTCGCAAATCTTGGGGAATGGCATATAAACTGAAAGGTGGGTCCAAAACAATCCCCTACCTCAAGTTATAGCATAATTGGTAAGCGGGTTTAGCCACAGCACCAGCTTTGGTTTCAAATGTAAAATTTTGGTTTGCAATTTATGGCCTGTTTAAGGTAGCAAACCTGGTATTTTGACTTATTTCGCTTAAATTGACATCTAGAGATTACCGCTAGCATATTTTTTCAATTTTTTTTTTGACAAAAATTTTGCAAAAAAATCATGGGTTAACCCCTTACCTGTTTTTTTAGCGAAAAAAAAAGTTGTCGCAAATCTTGGGGAATGGCATATAAACTGAAAGGTGGGTCCAAAACAATCCCCTACCTCAAGTTATAGCATAATTGGTAAGCGGGTTTAGCCACAGCACCAGCTTTGGTTTCAAATGTAAAATTTTGGTTTGCAATTTATGGCCTGTTTAAGGTAGCAAACCTGGTATTTTGACTTATTTCGCTTAAATTGACATCTAGAGATTACCGCTAGCATATTTTTTCAATTTTTTTTTTGACAAAAATTTTGCAAAAAAATCATGGGTTAACCCCTTACCTGTTTTTTTAGCGAAAAAAAAAGTTGTCGCAAATCTTGGGGAATGGCATATAAACTGAAAGGTGGGTCCAAAACAATCCCCTACCTCAAGTTATAGCATAATTGGTAAGCGGGTTTAGCCACAGCACCAGCTTTGGTTTCAAATGTAAAATTTTGGTCTGCAATTTATGGCCTGTTTAAGGTAGCAAACCTGGTATTTTGACTTATTTCGCTTAAATTGACATCTAGAGATTACCGCTAGCATATTTTTTCAATTTTTTTTTTGACAAAAATTTTGCAAAAAAATCATGGGTTAACCTCTTACCTGTTTTTTTAGCGAAAAAAAAAGTTGTCGCAAATCTTGGGGAATGGCATATAAACTGAAAGGTGGGTCCAAAACAATCCCCTACCTCAAGTTATAGCATAATTGGTAAGCGGGTTTAGCCACAGCACCAGCTTTGGTTTCAAATGTAAAATTTTGGTTTGCAATTTATGGCCTGTTTAAGGTAGCAAACCTGGTATTTTGACTTATTTCGCTTAAATTGACATCTAGAGATTACCGCTAGCATATTTTTTCAATTTTTTTTTTGACAAAAATTTTGCAAAAAAATCATGGGTTAACCCCTTACCTGTTTTTTTAGCGAAAAAAAAAGTTGTCGCAAATCTTGGGGAATGGCATATAAACTGAAAGGTGGGTCCAAAACAATCCCCTACCTCAAGTTATAGCATAATTGGTAAGCGGGTTTAGCCACAGCACCAGCTTTGGTTTCAAATGTAAAATTTTGGTTTGCAATTTATGGCCTGTTTAAGGTAGCAAACCTGGTATTTTGACTTATTTCGCTTAAATTGACATCTAGAGATTACCGCTAGCATATTTTTTCAATTTTTTTTTTGACAAAAATTTTGCAAAAAAATCATGGGTTAACCCCTTACCTGTTTTTTTAGCGAAAAAAAAAGTTGTCGCAAATCTTGGGGAATGGCATATAAACTGAAAGGTGGGTCCAAAACAATCCCCTACCTCAAGTTATAGCATAATTGGTAAGCGGGTTTAGCCACAGCACCAGCTTTGGTTTCAAATGTAAAATTTTGGTTTGCAATTTATGGCCTGTTTAAGGTAGCAAACCTGGTATTTTGACTTATTTCGCTTAAATTGACATCTAGAGATTACCGCTAGCATATTTTTTCAATTTTTTTTTTGACAAAAATTTTGCAAAAAAATCATGGGTTAACCCCTTACCTGTTTTTTTAGCGAAAAAAAAAGTTGTCGCAAATCTTGGGGAATGGCATATAAACTGAAAGGTGGGTCCAAAACAATCCCCTACCTCAAGTTATAGCATAATTGGTAAGCGGGTTTAGCCACAGCACCAGCTTTGGTTTCAAATGTAAAATTTTGGTTTGCAATTTATGGCCTGTTTAAGGTAGCAAACCTGGTATTTTGACTTATTTCGCTTAAATTGACATCTAGAGATTACCGCTAGCATATTTTTTCAATTTTTTTTTTGACAAAAATTTTGCAAAAAAATCATGGGTTAACCCCTTACCTGTTTTTTTAGCGAAAAAAAAAGTTGTCGCAAATCTTGGGGAATGGCATATAAACTGAAAGGTGGGTCCAAAACAATCCCCTACCTCAAGTTATAGCATAATTGGTAAGCGGGTTTAGCCACAGCACCAGCTTTGGTTTCAAATGTAAAATTTTGGTTTGCAATTTATGGCCTGTTTAAGGTAGCAAACCTGGTATTTTGACTTATTTCGCTTAAATTGACATCTAGAGATTACCGCTAGCATATTTTTTCAATTTTTTTTTTGACAAAAATTTTGCAAAAAAATCATGGGTTAACCCCTTACCTGTTTTTTTAGCGAAAAAAAAAGTTGTCGCAAATCTTGGGGAATGGCATATAAACTGAAAGGTGGGTCCAAAACAATCCCCTACCTCAAGTTATAGCATAATTGGTAAGCGGGTTTAGCCACAGCACCAGCTTTGGTTTCAAATGTAAAATTTTTGGTTTTCAAATTATGGCCTGTTTAAGGTAGCAAACCTGGTATTTTGACTTATTTCGCTTAAATTGACATCTAGAGATTACCGCCAGCATATTTTTTCAATTTTTTTTTTGACAAAAATTTTGCAAAAAAAACCATGGGTTAACCCCTTACCTGTTTTTTTAGCGAAAAAAAAAGTTGTCGCAAATCTTGGGGAATGGCATATAAACTGAAAGGTGGGTCCAAAACAATCCCCTACCTCAAGTTATAGCATAATTGGTAAGCGGGTTTAGCCACAGCACCAGCTTTGGTTTCAAATGTAAAATTTTTGGTTTTCAAATTATGGCCTGTTTAAGGTAGCAAACCTGGTATTTTGACTTATTTCGCTTAAATTGACATCTAGAGATTACCGCCAGCATATTTTTTCAATTTTTTTTTTGACAAAAATTTTGCAAAAAAATCATGGGTTAACCCCTTACCTGTTTTTTTAGCGAAAAAAAAAGTTGTCGCAAATCTTGGGGAATGGCATATAAACTGAAAGGTGGGTCCAAAACAATCCCCTACCTCAAGTTATAGCATAATTGGTAAGCGGGTTTAGCCACAGCACCAGCTTTGGTTTCAAATGTAAAATTTTGGTTTGCAATTTATGGCCTGTTTAAGGTAGCAAACCTGGTATTTTGACTTATTTCGCTTAAATTGACATCTAGAGATTACCGCTAGCATATTTTTTCAATTTTTTTTTGACAAAAATTTTGCAAAAAAATCATGGGTTAACCCCTTACCTGTTTTTTTAGCGAAAAAAAAAGTTGTCGCAAATCTTGGGGAATGGCATATAAACTGAAAGGTGGGTCCAAAACAATCCCCTACCTCAAGTTATAGCATAATTGGTAAGCGGGTTTAGCCACAGCACCAGCTTTGGTTTCAAATGTAAAATTTTGGTTTGCAATTTATGGCCTGTTTAAGGTAGCAAACCTGGTATTTTGACTTATTTCGCTTAAATTGACATCTAGAGATTACCGCTAGCATATTTTTTCAATTTTTTTTTTGACAAAAATTTTGCAAAAAAATCATGGGTTAACCCCTTACCTGTTTTTTTAGCGAAAAAAAAAGTTGTCGCAAATCTTGGGGAATGGCATATAAACTGAAAGGTGGGTCCAAAACAATCCCCTACCTCAAGTTATAGCATAATTGGTAAGCGGGTTTAGCCACAGCACCAGCTTTGGTTTCAAATGTAAAATTTTGGTTTGCAATTTATGGCCTGTTTAAGGTAGCAAACCTGGTATTTTGACTTATTTCGCTTAAATTGACATCTAGAGATTACCGCTAGCATATTTTTTCAATTTTTTTTTTGACAAAAATTTTGCAAAAAAATCATGGGTTAACCCCTTACCTGTTTTTTTAGCGAAAAAAAAAGTTGTCGCAAATCTTGGGGAATGGCATATAAACTGAAAGGTGGGTCCAAAACAATCCCCTACCTCAAGTTATAGCATAATTGGTAAGCGGGTTTAGCCACAGCACCAGCTTTGGTTTCAAATGTAAAATTTTGGTTTGCAATTTATGGCCTGTTTAAGGTAGCAAACCTGGTATTTTGACTTATTTCGCTTAAATTGACATCTAGAGATTACCGCTAGCATATTTTTTCAATTTTTTTTTTGACAAAAATTTTGCAAAAAAATCATGGGTTAACCCCTTACCTGTTTTTTTAGCGAAAAAAAAAGTTGTCGCAAATCTTGGGGAATGGCATATAAACTGAAAGGTGGGTCCAAAACAATCCCCTACCTCAAGTTATAGCATAATTGGTAAGCGGGTTTAGCCACAGCACCAGCTTTGGTTTCAAATGTAAAATTTTGGTTTGCAATTTATGGCCTGTTTAAGGTAGCAAACCTGGTATTTTGACTTATTTCGCTTAAATTGACATCTAGAGATTACCGCTAGCATATTTTTTCAATTTTTTTTTTGACAAAAATTTTGCAAAAAAATCATGGGTTAACCCCTTACCTGTTTTTTTAGCGAAAAAAAAAGTTGTCGCAAATCTTGGGGAATGGCATATAAACTGAAAGGTGGGTCCAAAACAATCCCCTACCTCAAGTTATAGCATAATTGGTAAGCGGGTTTAGCCACAGCACCAGCTTTGGTTTCAAATGTAAAATTTTGGTTTGCAATTTATGGCCTGTTTAAGGTAGCAAACCTGGTATTTTGACTTATTTCGCTTAAATTGACATCTAGAGATTACCGCTAGCATATTTTTTCAATTTTTTTTTTGACAAAAATTTTGCAAAAAAATCATGGGTTAACCCCTTACCTGTTTTTTTAGCGAAAAAAAAAGTTGTCGCAAATCTTGGGGAATGGCATATAAACTGAAAGGTGGGTCCAAAACAATCCCCTACCTCAAGTTATAGCATAATTGGTAAGCGGGTTTAGCCACAGCACCAGCTTTGGTTTCAAATGTAAAATTTTGGTTTGCAATTTATGGCCTGTTTAAGGTAGCAAACCTGGTATTTTGACTTATTTCGCTTAAATTGACATCTAGAGATTACCGCTAGCATATTTTTTCAATTTTTTTTTGACAAAAATTTTGCAAAAAAATCATGGGTTAACCCCTTACCTGTTTTTTTAGCGAAAAAAAAAGTTGTCGCAAATCTTGGGGAATGGCATATAAACTGAAAGGTGGGTCCAAAACAATCCCCTACCTCAAGTTATAGCATAATTGGTAAGCGGGTTTAGCCACAGCACCAGCTTTGGTTTCAAATGTAAAATTTTTGGTTTTCAAATTATGGCCTGTTTAAGGTAGCAAACCTGGTATTTTGACTTATTTCGCTTAAATTGACATCTAGAGATTACCGCCAGCATATTTTTTCAATTTTTTTTTTGACAAAAATTTTGCAAAAAAAACCATGGGTTAACCCCTTACCTGTTTTTTTAGCGAAAAAAAAAGTTGTCGCAAATCTTGGGGAATGGCATATAAACTGAAAGGTGGGTCCAAAACAATCCCCTACCTCAAGTTATAGCATAATTGGTAAGCGGGTTTAGCCACAGCACCAGCTTTGGTTTCAAATGTAAAATTTTTGGTTTTCAAATTATGGCCTGTTTAAGGTAGCAAACCTGGTATTTTGACTTATTTCGCTTAAATTGACATCTAGAGATTACCGCCAGCATATTTTTTCAATTTTTTTTTTGACAAAAATTTTGCAAAAAAAACCATGGGTTAACCCCTTACCTGTTTTTTTAGCGAAAAAAAAAGTTGTCGCAAATCTTGGGGAATGGCATATAAACTGAAAGGTGGGTCCAAAACAATCCCCTACCTCAAGTTATAGCATAATTGGTAAGCGGGTTTAGCCACAGCACCAGCTTTGGTTTCAAATGTAAAATTTTTGGTTTTCAAATTATGGCCTGTTTAAGGTAGCAAACCTGGTATTTTGACTTATTTCGCTTAAATTGACATCTAGAGATTACCGCCAGCATATTTTTTCAATTTTTTTTTTGACAAAAATTTTGCAAAAAAATCATGGGTTAACCCCTTACCTGTTTTTTTAGCGAAAAAAAAAGTTGTCGCAAATCTTGGGGAATGGCATATAAACTGAAAGGTGGGTCCAAAACAATCCCCTACCTCAAGTTATAGCATAATTGGTAAGCGGGTTTAGCCACAGCACCAGCTTTGGTTTCAAATGTAAAATTTTGGTTTGCAATTTATGGCCTGTTTAAGGTAGCAAACCTGGTATTTTGACTTATTTCGCTTAAATTGACATCTAGAGATTACCGCTAGCATATTTTTTCAATTTTTTTTTTGACAAAAATTTTGCAAAAAAATCATGGGTTAACCCCTTACCTGTTTTTTTAGCGAAAAAAAAAGTTGTCGCAAATCTTGGGGAATGGCATATAAACTGAAAGGTGGGTCCAAAACAATCCCCTACCTCAAGTTATAGCATAATTGGTAAGCGGGCTTAGCCACAGCACCAGCTTTGGTTTCAAATGTAAAATTTTGGTTTGCAATTTATGGCCTGTTTAAGGTAGCAAACCTGGTATTTTGACTTATTTCGCTTAAATTGACATCTAGAGATTACCGCTAGCATATTTTTTCAATTTTTTTTTTGACAAAAATTTTGCAAAAAAATCATGGGTTAACCCCTTACCTGTTTTTTTAGCGAAAAAAAAAGTTGTCGCAAATCTTGGGGAATGGCATATAAACTGAAAGGTGGGTCCAAAACAATCCCCTACCTCAAGTTATACCATAATTGGTAAGCGGGTTTAGCCACAGCACCAGCTTTGGTTTCAAATGTAAAATTTTGGTTTGCAATTTATGGCCTGTTTAAGGTAGCAAACCTGGTATTTTGACTTATTTCGCTTAAATTGACATCTAGAGATTACCGCTAGCATATTTTTTCAATTTTTTTTTGACAAAAATTTTGCAAAAAAATCATGGGTTAACCCCTTACCTGTTTTTTTAGCGAAAAAAAAAGTTGTCGCAAATCTTGGGGAATGGCATATAAACTGAAAGGTGGGTCCAAAACAATCCCCTACCTCAAGTTATAGCATAATTGGTAAGCGGGTTTAGCCACAGCACCAGCTTTGGTTTCAAATGTAAAATTTTGGTTTGCAATTTATGGCCTGTTTAAGGTAGCAAACCTGGTATTTTGACTTATTTCGCTTAAATTGACATCTAGAGATTACCGCTAGCATATTTTTTCAATTTTTTTTTACAAAAATTTTGCAAAAAAATCATGGGTTAACCCCTTACCTGTTTTTTTAGCGAAAAAAAAAGTTGTCGCAAATCTTGGGGAATGGCATATAAACTGAAAGGTGGGTCCAAAACAATCCCCTACCTCAAGTTATAGCATAATTGGTAAGCGGGTTTAGCCACAGCACCAGCTTTGGTTTCAAATGTAAAATTTTGGTTTGCAATTTATGGCCTGTTTAAGGTAGCAAACCTGGTATTTTGACTTATTTCGCTTAAATTGACATCTAGAGATTACCGCTAGCATATTTTTTCAATTTTTTTTTTGACAAAAATTTTGCAAAAAAATCATGGGTTAACCCCTTACCTGTTTTTTTAGCGAAAAAAAAAGTTGTCGCAAATCTTGGGGAATGGCATATAAACTGAAAGGTGGGTCCAAAACAATCCCCTACCTCAAGTTATAGCATAATTGGTAAGCGGGTTTAGCCACAGCACCAGCTTTGGTTTCAAATGTAAAATTTTTGGTTTTCAAATTATGGCCTGTTTAAGGTAGCAAACCTGGTATTTTGACTTATTTCGCTTAAATTGACATCTAGAGATTACCGCCAGCATATTTTTTCAATTTTTTTTTTGACAAAAATTTTGCAAAAAAATCATGGGTTAACCCCTTACCTGTTTTTTTAGCGAAAAAAAAAGTTGTCGCAAATCTTGGGGAATGGCATATAAACTGAAAGGTGGGTCCAAAACAATCCCCTACCTCAAGTTATAGCATAATTGGTAAGCGGGTTTAGCCACAGCACCAGCTTTGGTTTCAAATGTAAAATTTTGGTTTGCAATTTATGGCCTGTTTAAGGTAGCAAACCTGGTATTTTGACTTATTTCGCTTAAATTGACATCTAGAGATTACCGCTAGCATATTTTTTCAATTTTTTTTTTGACAAAAATTTTGCAAAAAAATCATGGGTTAACCCCTTACCTGTTTTTTTAGCGAAAAAAAAAGTTGTCGCAAATCTTGGGGAATGGCATATAAACTGAAAGGTGGGTCCAAAACAATCCCCTACCTCAAGTTATAGCATAATTGGTAAGCGGGTTTAGCCACAGCACCAGCTTTGGTTTCAAATGTAAAATTTTGGTTTGCAATTTATGGCCTGTTTAAGGTAGCAAACCTGGTATTTTGACTTATTTCGCTTAAATTGACATCTAGAGATTACCGCTAGCATATTTTTTCAATTTTTTTTTTGACAAAAATTTTGCAAAAAAATCATGGGTTAACCCCTTACCTGTTTTTTTAGCGAAAAAAAAAGTTGTCGCAAATCTTGGGGAATGGCATATAAACTGAAAGGTGGGTCCAAAACAATCCCCTACCTCAAGTTATAGCATAATTGGTAAGCGGGTTTAGCCACAGCACCAGCTTTGGTTTCAAATGTAAAATTTTTGGTTTTCAAATTATGGCCTGTTTAAGGTAGCAAACCTGGTATTTTGACTTATTTCGCTTAAATTGACATCTAGAGATTACCGCCAGCATATTTTTTCAATTTTTTTTTTGACAAAAATTTTGCAAAAAAATCATGGGTTAACCCCTTACCTGTTTTTTTAGCGAAAAAAAAAGTTGTCGCAAATCTTGGGGAATGGCATATAAACTGAAAGGTGGGTCCAAAACAATCCCCTACCTCAAGTTATAGCATAATTGGTAAGCGGGTTTAGCCACAGCACCAGCTTTGGTTTCAAATGTAAAATTTTGGTTTGCAATTTATGGCCTGTTTAAGGTAGCAAACCTGGTATTTTGACTTATTTCGCTTAAATTGACATCTAGAGATTACCGCTAGCATATTTTTTCAATTTTTTTTTTGACAAAAATTTTGCAAAAAAATCATGGGTTAACCCCTTACCTATTTTTTTAGCGAAAAAAAAAAGTTGTCGCAAATCTTGGGGAATGGCATATAAACTGAAAGGTGGGTCCAAAACAATCCCCTACCTCAAGTTATAGCATAATTGGTAAGCGGGTTTAGCCACAGCACCAGCTTTGGTTTCAAATGTAAAATTTTGGTTTGCAATTTATGGCCTGTTTAAGGTAGCAAACCTGGTATTTTGACTTATTTCGCTTAAATTGACATCTAGAGATTACCGCTAGCATATTTTTCAATTTTTTTTTTGACAAAAATTTTGCAAAAAAATCATGGGTTAACCCCTTACCTGTTTTTTTAGCGAAAAAAAAAGTTGTCGCAAATCTTGGGGAATGGCATATAAACTGAAAGGTGGGTCCAAAACAATCCCCTACCTCAAGTTATAGCATAATTGGTAAGCGGGTTTAGCCACAGCACCAGCTTTGGTTTCAAATGTAAAATTTTGGTTTGCAATTTATGGCCTGTTTAAGGTAGCAAACCTGGTATTTTGACTTATTTCGCTTAAATTGACATCTAGAGATTACCGCTAGCATATTTTTTCAATTTTTTTTTTGACAAAAATTTTGCAAAAAAATCATGGGTTAACCCCCCTTACCTATTTTTTTAGCGAAAAAAAAAGTTGTCGCAAATCTTGGGGAATGGCATATAAACTGAAAGGTGGGTCCAAAACAATCCCCTACCTCAAGTTATAGCATAATTGGTAAGCGGGTTTAGCCACAGCACCAGCTTTGGTTTCAAATGTAAAATTTTGGTTTGCAATTTATGGCCTGTTTAAGGTAGCAAACCTGGTATTTTGACTTATTTCGCTTAAATTGACATCTAGAGATTACCGCTAGCATATTTTTTCAATTTTTTTTTTGACAAAAATTTTGCAAAAAAATCATGGGTTAACCCCTTACCTGTTTTTTTAGCGAAAAAAAAAGTTGTCGCAAATCTTGGGGAATGGCATATAAACTGAAAGGTGGGTCCAAAACAATCCCCTACCTCAAGTTATAGCATAATTGGTAAGCGGGTTTAGCCACAGCACCAGCTTTGGTTTCAAATGTAAAATTTTGGTTTGCAATTTATGGCCTGTTTAAGGTAGCAAACCTGGTATTTTGACTTATTTCGCTTAAATTGACATCTAGAGATTACCGCTAGCATATTTTTTCAATTTTTTTTTTGACAAAAATTTTGCAAAAAAATCATGGGTTAACCCCTTACCTGTTTTTTTAGCGAAAAAAAAAGTTGTCGCAAATCTTGGGGAATGGCATATAAACTGAAAGGTGGGTCCAAAACAATCCCCTACCTCAAGTTATAGCATAATTGGTAAGCGGGTTTAGCCACAGCACCAGCTTTGGTTTCAAATGTAAAATTTTGGTTTGCAATTTATGGCCTGTTTAAGGTAGCAAAACTGGTATTTTGACTTATTTCGCTTAAATTGACATCTAGAGATTACCGCTAGCATATTTTTTCAATTTTTTTTTTGACAAAAATTTTGCAAAAAAATCATGGGTTAACCCCTTACCTGTTTTTTTAGCGAAAAAAAAGTTGTCGCAAATCTTGGGGAATGGCATATAAACTGAAAGGTGGGTCCAAAACAATCCCCTACCTCAAGTTATAGCATAATTGGTAAGTGGGTTTAGCCACAGCACCAGCTTTGGTTTCAAATGTAAAATTTTGGTTTGCAATTTATGGCCTGTTTAAGGTAGCAAACCTGGTATTTTGACTTATTTCGCTTAAATTGACATCTAGAGATTACCGCTAGCATATTTTTTCAATTTTTTTTTTGACAAAAATTTTGCAAAAAAATCATGGGTTAACCCCTTACCTGTTTTTTTAGCGAAAAAAAAAGTTGTCGCAAATCTAGGGGAATGGCATATAAACTGAAAGGTGGGTCCAAAACAATCCCCTACCTCAAGTTATAGCATAATTGGTAAGCGGGTTTAGCCACAGCACCAGCTTTGGTTTCAAATGTAAAATTTTTGGTTTTCAAATTATGGCCTGTTTAAGGTAGCAAACCTGGTATTTTGACTTATTTCGCTTAAATTGACATCTAGAGATTACCGCCAGCATATTTTTTCAATTTTTTTTTTGACAAAAATTTTGCAAAAAAAACCATGGGTTAACCCCTTACCTGTTTTTTTAGCGAAAAAAAAAGTTGTCGCAAATCTTGGGGAATGGCATATAAACTGAAAGGTGGGTCCAAAACAATCCCCTACCTCAAGTTATAGCATAATTGGTAAGCGGGTTTAGCCACAGCACCAGCTTTGGTTTCAAATGTAAAATTTTTGGTTTTCAAATTATGGCCTGTTTAAGGTAGCAAACCTGGTATTTTGACTTATTTCGCTTAAATTGACATCTAGAGATTACCGCCAGCATATTTTTTCAATTTTTTTTTTGACAAAAATTTTGCAAAAAAAACCATGGGTTAACCCCTTACCTGTTTTTTTAGCGAAAAAAAAAGTTGTCGCAAATCTTGGGGAATGGCATATAAACTGAAAGGTGGGTCCAAAACAATCCCCTACCTCAAGTTATAGCATAATTGGTAAGCGGGTTTAGCCACAGCACCAGCTTTGGTTTCAAATGTAAAATTTTGGTTTGCAATTTATGGCCTGTTTAAGGTAGCAAACCTGGTATTTTGACTTATTTCGCTTAAATTGACATCTAGAGATTACCGCTAGCATATTTTTTCAATTTTTTTTTTGACAAAAATTTTGCAAAAAAATCATGGGTTAACCCCTTACCTGTTTTTTTAGCGAAAAAAAAAGTTGTCGCAAATCTTGGGGAATGGCATATAAACTGAAATGTGGGTCCAAAACAATCCCCTACCTCAAGTTATAGCATAATTGGTAAGCGGGTTTAGCCACAGCACCAGCTTTGGTTTCAAATGTAAAATTTTGGTTTGCAATTTATGGCCTGTTTAAGGTAGCAAACCTGGTATTTTGACTTATTTCGCTTAAATTGACATCTAGAGATTACCGCTAGCATATTTTTTCAATTTTTTTTTTGACAAAAATTTTGCAAAAAAATCATGGGTTAACCCCTTACCTGTTTTTTTAGCGAAAAAAAAAGTTGTCGCAAATCTTGGGGAATGGCATATAAACTGAAAGGTGGGTCCAAAACAATCCCCTACCTCAAGTTATAGCATAATTGGTAAGCGGGTTTAGCCACAGCACCAGCTTTGGTTTCAAATGTAAAATTTTGGTTTGCAATTTATGGCCTGTTTAAGGTAGCAAACCTGGTATTTTGACTTATTTCGCTTAAATTGACATCTAGAGATTACCGCTAGCATATTTTTTCAATTTTTTTTTTGACAAAAATTTTGCAAAAAAATCATGGGTTAACCCCTTACCTGTTTTTTTAGCGAAAAAAAAAGTTGTCGCAAATCTTGGGGAATGGCATATAAACTGAAAGGTGGGTCCAAAACAATCCCCTACCTCAAGTTATAGCATAATTGGTAAGCGGGTTTAGCCACAGCACCAGCTTTGGTTTCAAATGTAAAATTTTGGTTTGCAATTTATGGCCTGTTTAAGGTAGCAAACCTGGTATTTTGACTTATTTCGCTTAAATTGACATCTAGAGATTACCGCTAGCATATTTTTTCAATTTTTTTTTTGACAAAAATTTTGCAAAAAAATCATGGGTTAACCCCTTACCTGTTTTTTTAGCGAAAAAAAAAGTTGTCGCAAATCTTGGGGAATGGCATATAAACTGAAAGGTGGGTCCAAAACAATCCCCTACCTCAAGTTATAGCATAATTGGTAAGCGGGTTTAGCCACAGCACCAGCTTTGGTTTCAAATGTAAAATTTTGGTTTGCAATTTATGGCCTGTTTAAGGTAGCAAACCTGGTATTTTGACTTATTTCGCTTAAATTGACATCTAGAGATTACCGCTAGCATATTTTTTCAATTTTTTTTTTGACAAAAATTTTGCAAAAAAATCATGGGTTAACCCCTTACCTGTTTTTTTAGCGAAAAAAAAAGTTGTCGCAAATCTTGGGGAATGGCATATAAACTGAAAGGTGGGTCCAAAACAATCCCCTACCTCAAGTTATAGCATAATTGGTAAGCGGGTTTAGCCACAGCACCAGCTTTGGTTTCAAATGTAAAATTTTGGTTTCCAATTTATGGCCTGTTTAAGGTAGCAAACCTGGTATTTTGACTTATTTCGCTTAAATTGACATCTAGAGATTACCGCTAGCATATTTTTTCAATTTTTTTTTTGACAAAAATTTTGCAAAAAAATCATGGGTTAACCCCTTACCTGTTTTTTTAGCGAAAAAAAAAGTTGTCGCAAATCTTGGGGAATGGCATATAAACTGAAAGGTGGGTCCAAAACAATCCCCTACCTCAAGTTATAGCATAATTGGTAAGCGGGTTTAGCCACAGCACCAGCTTTGGTTTCAAATGTAAAATTTTGGTTTGCAATTTATGGCCTGTTTAAGGTAGCAAACCTGGTATTTTGACTTATTTCGCTTAAATTGACATCTAGAGATTACCGCTAGCATATTTTTTCAATTTTTTTTTTGACAAAAATTTTGCAAAAAAATCATGGGTTAACCCCTTACCTGTTTTTTTAGCGAAAAAAAAAGTTGTCGCAAATCTTGGGGAATGGCATATAAACTGAAAGGTGGGTCCAAAACAATCCCCTACCTCAAGTTATAGCATAATTGGTAAGCGGGTTTAGCCACAGCACCAGCTTTGGTTTCAAATGTAAAATTTTGGTTTGCAATTTATGGCCTGTTTAAGGTAGCAAACCTGGTATTTAGACTTATTTCGCTTAAATTGACATCTAGAGATTACCGCTAGCATATTTTTTCAATTTTTTTTTTGACAAAAATTTTGCAAAAAAATCATGGGTTAACCCCTTACCTGTTTTTTTAGCGAAAAAAAAAGTTGTCGCAAATCTTGGGGAATGGCATATAAACTGAAAGGTGGGTCCAAAACAATCCCCTACCTCAAGTTATAGCATAATTGGTAAGCGGGTTTAGCCACAGCACCAGCTTTGGTTTCAAATGTAAAATTTTGGTTTGCAATTTATGGCCTGTTTAAGGTAGCAA
The DNA here is from genome assembly GCA_963693315.1 of Diogma glabrata. Lineage (NCBI taxonomy): Eukaryota > Metazoa > Arthropoda > Insecta > Diptera > Cylindrotomidae > Diogma > Diogma glabrata. The sequence continues at coordinate 117,605 of CAVNZG010000185.1, forward strand.
ACCTGGTATTTAGACTTATTTCGCTTAAATTGACATCTAGAGATTACCGCTAGCATATTTTTTCAATTTTTTTTTTGACAAAAATTTTGCAAAAAAATCATGGGTTAACCCCTTACCTGTTTTTTTAGCGAAAAAAAAAGTTGTCGCAAATCTTGGGGAATGGCATATAAACTGAAAGGTGGGTCCAAAACAATCCCCTACCTCAAGTTATAGCATAATTGGTAAGCGGGTTTAGCCACAGCACCAGCTTTGGTTTCAAATGTAAAATTTTGGTTTGCAATTTATGGCCTGTTTAAGGTAGCAAACCTGGTATTTTGACTTATTTCGCTTAAATTGACATCTAGAGATTACCGCTAGCATATTTTTTCAATTTTTTTTTTGACAAAAATTTTGCAAAAAAATCATGGGTTAACCCCTTACCTGTTTTTTTAGCGAAAAAAAAAGTTGTCGCAAATCTTGGGGAATGGCATATAAACTGAAAGGTGGGTCCAAAACAATCCCCTACCTCAAGTTATAGCATAATTGGTAAGCGGGTTTAGCCACAGCACCAGCTTTGGTTTCAAATGTAAAATTTTGGTTTGCAATTTATGGCCTGTTTAAGGTAGCAAACCTGGTATTTTGACTTATTTCGCTTAAATTGACATCTAGAGATTACCGCTAGCATATTTTTTCAATTTTTTTTTTGACAAAAATTTTGCAAAAAAATCATGGGTTAACCCCTTACCTGTTTTTTTAGCGAAAAAAAAAGTTGTCGCAAATCTTGGGGAATGGCATATAAACTGAAAGGTGGGTCCAAAACAATCCCCTACCTCAAGTTATAGCATAATTGGTAAGCGGGTTTAGCCACAGCACCAGCTTTGGTTTCAAATGTAAAATTTTGGTTTGCAATTTATGGCCTGTTTAAGGTAGCAAACCTGGTATTTAGACTTATTTCGCTTAAATTGACATCTAGAGATTACCGCTAGCATATTTTTTCAATTTTTTTTTTGACAAAAATTTTGCAAAAAAATCATGGGTTAACCCCTTACCTGTTTTTTTAGCGAAAAAAAAAGTTGTCGCAAATCTTGGGGAATGGCATATAAACTGAAAGGTGGGTCCAAAACAATCCCCTACCTCAAGTTATAGCATAATTGGTAAGCGGGTTTAGCCACAGCACCAGCTTTGGTTTCAAATGTAAAATTTTGGTTTGCAATTTATGGCCTGTTTAAGGTAGCAAACCTGGTATTTTGACTTATTTCGCTTAAATTGACATCTAGAGATTACCGCTAGCATATTTTTTCAATTTTTTTTTTGACAAAAATTTTGCAAAAAAATCATGGGTTAACCCCTTACCTGTTTTTTTAGCGAAAAAAAAAGTTGTCGCAAATCTTGGGGAATGGCATATAAACTGAAAGGTGGGTCCAAAACAATCCCCTACCTCAAGTTATAGCATAATTGGTAAGCGGGTTTAGCCACAGCACCAGCTTTGGTTTCAAATGTAAAATTTTGGTTTGCAATTTATGGCCTGTTTAAGGTAGCAAACCTGGTATTTTGACTTATTTCGCTTAAATTGACATCTAGAGATTACCGCTAGCATATTTTTTCAATTTTTTTTTTGACAAAAATTTTGCAAAAAAATCATGGGTTAACCCCTTACCTGTTTTTTTAGCGAAAAAAAAAGTTGTCGCAAATCTTGGGGAATGGCATATAAACTGAAAGGTGGGTCCAAAACAATCCCCTACCTCAAGTTATAGCATAATTGGTAAGCGGGTTTAGCCACAGCACCAGCTTTGGTTTCAAATGTAAAATTTTGGTTTGCAATTTATGGCCTGTTTAAGGTAGCAAACCTGGTATTTAGACTTATTTCGCTTAAATTGACATCTAGAGATTACCGCCAGCATATTTTTTCAATTTTTTTTTTGACAAAAATTTTGCAAAAAAAACCATGGGTTAACCCCTTACCTGTTTTTTTAGCGAAAAAAAAAGTTGTCGCAAATCTTGGGGAATGGCATATAAACTGAAAGGTGGGTCCAAAACAATCCCCTACCTCAAGTTATAGCATAATTGGTAAGCGGGTTTAGCCACAGCACCAGCTTTGGTTTCAAATGTAAAATTTTTGGTTTTCAAATTATGGCCTGTTTAAGGTAGCAAACCTGGTATTTTGACTTATTTCGCTTAAATTGACATCTAGAGATTACCGCCAGCATATTTTTTCAATTTTTTTTTTGACAAAAATTTTGCAAAAAAAACCATGGGTTAACCCCTTACCTGTTTTTTTAGCGAAAAAAAAAGTTGTCGCAAATCTTGGGGAATGGCATATAAACTGAAAGGTGGGTCCAAAACAATCCCCTACCTCAAGTTATAGCATAATTGGTAAGCGGGTTTACCCACAGCACCAGCTTTGGTTTCAAATGTAAAATTTTGGTTTTCAAATTATGGCCTGTTTAAGGTAGCAAACCTGGTATTTTGACTTATTTCGCTTAAATTGACATCTAGAGATTACCGCCAGCATATTTTTTCAATTTTTTTTTTGACAAAAATTTTGCAAAAAAAACCATGGGTTAACCCCTTACCTGTTTTTTTAGCGAAAAAAAAAGTTGTCGCAAATCTTGGGGAATGGCATATAAACTGAAAGGTGGGTCCAAAACAATCCCCTACCTCAAGTTATAGCATAATTGGTAAGCGGGTTTAGCCACAGCACCAGCTTTGGTTTCAAATGTAAAATTTTGGTTTGCAATTTATGGCCTGTTTAAGGTAGCAAACCTGGTATTTAGACTTATTTCGCTTAAATTGACATCTAGAGATTACCGCTAGCATATTTTTTCAATTTTTTTTTTGACAAAAATTTTGCAAAAAAATCATGGGTTAACCCCTTACCTGTTTTTTTAGCGAAAAAAAAAGTTGTCGCAAATCTTGGGGAATGGCATATAAACTGAAAGGTGGGTCCAAAACAATCCCCTACCTCAAGTTATAGCATAATTGGTAAGCGGGTTTAGCCACAGCACCAGCTTTGGTTTCAAATGTAAAATTTTGGTTTGCAATTTATGGCCTGTTTAAGGTAGCAAACCTGGTATTTTGACTTATTTCGCTTAAATTGACATCTAGAGATTACCGCTAGCATATTTTTTCAATTTTTTTTTTGACAAAAATTTTGCAAAAAAATCATGGGTTAACCCCTTACCTGTTTTTTTAGCGAAAAAAAAAGTTGTCGCAAATCTTGGGGAATGGCATATAAACTGAAAGGTGGGTCCAAAACAATCCCCTACCTCAAGTTATAGCATAATTGGTAAGCGGGTTTAGCCACAGCACCAGCTTTGGTTTCAAATGTAAAATTTTGGTTTGCAATTTATGGCCTGTTTAAGGTAGCAAACCTGGTATTTTGACTTATTTCGCTTAAATTGACATCTAGAGATTACGCTAGCATATTTTTTCAATTTTTTTTTTGACAAAAATTTTGCAAAAAAATCATGGGTTAACCCCTTACCTGTTTTTTTAGCGAAAAAAAAAGTTGTCGCAAATCTTGGGGAATGGCATATAAACTGAAAGGTGGGTCCAAAACAATCCCCTACCTCAAGTTATAGCATAATTGGTAAGCGGGTTTAGCCACAGCACCAGCTTTGGTTTCAAATGTAAAATTTTGGTTTGCAATTTATGGCCTGTTTAAGGTAGCAAACCTGGTATTTAGACTTATTTCGCTTAAATTGACATCTAGAGATTACCGCCAGCATATTTTTTCAATTTTTTTTTTGACAAAAATTTTGCAAAAAAAAACCATGGGTTAACCCCTTACCTGTTTTTTTAGCGAAAAAAAAAGTTGTCGCAAATCTTGGGGAATGGCATATAAACTGAAAGGTGGGTCCAAAACAATCCCCTACCTCAAGTTATAGCATAATTGGTAAGCGGGTTTACCCACAGCACCAGCTTTGGTTTCAAATGTAAAATTTTGGTTTTCAAATTATGGCCTGTTTAAGGTAGCAAACCTGGTATTTTGACTTATTTCGCTTAAATTGACATCTAGAGATTACGCCAGCATATTTTTTCAATTTTTTTTTGACAAAAATTTTGCAAAAAAAACCATGGGTTAACCCCTTACCTGTTTTTTTAGCGAAAAAAAAAGTTGTCGCAAATCTTGGGGAATGGCATATAAACTGAAAGGTGGGTCCAAAACAATCCCCTACCTCAAGTTATAGCATAATTGGTAAGCGGGTTTACCCACAGCACCAGCTTTGGTTTCAAATGTAAAATTTTTGGTTTTCAAATTATGGCCTGTTTAAGGTAGCAAACCTGGTATTTTGACTTATTTCGCTTAAATTGACATCTAGAGATTACCGCCAGCATATTTTTTCAATTTTTTTTTTGACAAAAATTTTGCAAAAAAATCATGGGTTAACCCCTTACCTGTTTTTTTAGCGAAAAAAAAAGTTGTCGCAAATCTTGGGGAATGGCATATAAACTGAAAGGTGGGTCCAAAACAATCCCCTACCTCAAGTTATAGCATAATTGGTAAGCGGGTTTAGCCACAGCACCAGCTTTGGTTTCAAATGTAAAATTTTGGTTTGCAATTTATGGCCTGTTTAAGGTAGCAAACCTGGTATTTTGACTTATTTCGCTTAAATTGACATCTAGAGATTACCGCTAGCATATTTTTTCAATTTTTTTTTTGACAAAAATTTTGCAAAAAAATCATGGGTTAACCCCTTACCTGTTTTTTTAGCGAAAAAAAAAGTTGTCGCAAATCTTGGGGAATGGCATATAAACTGAAAGGTGGGTCCAAAACAATCCCCTACCTCAAGTTATAGCATAATTGGTAAGCGGGTTTAGCCACAGCACCAGCTTTGGTTTCAAATGTAAAATTTTTGGTTTTCAAATTATGGCCTGTTTAAGGTAGCAAACCTGGTATTTTGACTTATTTCGCTTAAATTGACATCTAGAGATTACCGCCAGCATATTTTTTCAATTTTTTTTTTGACAAAAATTTTGCAAAAAAAACCATGGGTTAACCCCTTACCTGTTTTTTTAGCGAAAAAAAAAGTTGTCGCAAATCTTGGGGAATGGCATATAAACTGAAAGGTGGGTCCAAAACAATCCCCTACCTCAAGTTATAGCATAATTGGTAAGCGGGTTTACCCACAGCACCAGCTTTGGTTTCAAATGTAAAATTTTTGGTTTTCAAATTATGGCCTGTTTAAGGTAGCAAACCTGGTATTTTGACTTATTTCGCTTAAATTGACATCTAGAGATTACCGCCAGCATATTTTTTCAATTTTTTTTTTGACAAAAATTTTGCAAAAAAATCATGGGTTAACCCCTTACCTGTTTTTTTAGCGAAAAAAAAAGTTGTCGCAAATCTTGGGGAATGGCATATAAACTGAAAGGTGGGTCCAAAACAATCCCCTACCTCAAGTTATAGCATAATTGGTAAGCGGGTTTACCCACAGCACCAGCTTTGGTTTCAAATGTAAAATTTTTGGTTTTCAAATTATGGCCTGTTTAAGGTAGCAAACCTGGTATTTTGACTTATTTCGCTTAAATTGACATCTAGAGATTACCGCCAGCATATTTTTTCAATTTTTTTTTTGACAAAAATTTTGCAAAAAAATCATGGGTTAACCCCTTACCTGTTTTTTTAGCGAAAAAAAAAGTTGTCGCAAATCTTGGGGAATGGCATATAAACTGAAAGGTGGGTCCAAAACAATCCCCTACCTCAAGTTATAGCATAATTGGTAAGCGGGTTTAGCCACAGCACCAGCTTTGGTTTCAAATGTAAAATTTTTGGTTTTCAAATTATGGCCTGTTTAAGGTAGCAAACCTGGTATTTTGACTTATTTCGCTTAAATTGACATCTAGAGATTACCGCCAGCATATTTTTTCAATTTTTTTTTTGACAAAAATTTTGCAAAAAAAACCATGGGTTAACCCCTTACCTGTTTTTTTAGCGAAAAAAAAAGTTGTCGCAAATCTTGGGGAATGGCATATAAACTGAAAGGTGGGTCCAAAACAATCCCCTACCTCAAGTTATAGCATAATTGGTAAGCGGGTTTAGCCACAGCACCAGCTTTGGTTTCAAATGTAAAATTTTTGGTTTTCAAATTATGGCCTGTTTAAGGTAGCAAACCTGGTATTTTGACTTATTTCGCTTAAATTGACATCTAGAGATTACCGCCAGCATATTTTTTCAATTTTTTTTTTGACAAAAATTTTGCAAAAAAAACCATGGGTTAACCCCTTACCTGTATTTTTAGCGAAAAAAAAAGTTGTCGCAAATCTTGGGGAATGGCATATAAACTGAAAGGTGGGTCCAAAACAATCCCCTACCTCAAGTTATAGCATAATTGGTAAGCGGGTTTAGCCACAGCACCAGCTTTGGTTTCAAATGTAAAATTTTTGGTTTTCAAATTATGGCCTGTTTAAGGTAGCAAACCTGGTATTTTGACTTATTTCGCTTAAATTGACATCTAGAGATAACCGCCAGCATATTTTTTCAATTTTTTTTTTGACAAAAATTTTGCAAAAAAATCATGGGTTAACCCCTTACCTGTTTTTTTAGCGAAAAAAAAAGTTGTCGCAAATCTTGGGGAATGGCATATAAACTGAAAGGTGGGTCCAAAACAATCCCCTACCTCAAGTTATAGCATAATTGGTAAGCGGGTTTAGCCACAGCACCAGCTTTGGTTTCAAATGTAAAATTTTTGGTTTTCAAATTATGGCCTGTTTAAGGTAGCAAACCTGGTATTTTGACTTATTTCGCTTAAATTGACATCTAGAGATTACCGCCAGCATATTTTTTCAATTTTTTTTTTGACAAAAATTTTGCAAAAAAATCATGGGTTAACCCCTTACCTGTTTTTTTAGCGAAAAAAAAAGTTGTCGCAAATCTTGGGGAATGGCATATAAACTGAAAGGTGGGTCCAAAACAATCCCCTACCTCAAGTTATAGCATAATTGGTAAGCGGGTTTAGCCACAGCACCAGCTTTGGTTTCAAATGTAAAATTTTGGTTTTCAATTTATGGCCTGTTTAAGGTAGCAAACCTGGTATTTTGACTTATTTCGCTTAAATTGACATCTAGAGATTACCGCTAGCATATTTTTTCAATTTTTTTTTTGACAAAAATTTTGCAAAAAAATCATGGGTTAACCCCTTACCTGTTTTTTTAGCGAAAAAAAAAGTTGTCGCAAATCTTGGGGAATGGCATATAAACTGAAAGGTGGGTCCAAAACAATCCCCTACCTCAAGTTATAGCATAATTGGTAAGCGGGTTTAGCCACAGCACCACACCCAAAGAAATGAGCAATCATGTTTTATGCTTAACATAGGTATATAAACCTCAAAGTATCACTAAGTATTAATCATTCCTTTTAAGCATATAAAATACATAATTTTAGCAAATATCCAAAAATAGTAACATTTTAAGCCTAACTAAGTACATATCATTCCTTAAAAGTTATACTTTATTATGCATAATCAATGATTATCGTGAATAAAACAACATGCAAAAAGATATAACTGTAAATCTATGAAATAGATTTATGCGGTAGTATTGCAATTGTAGTGTCCCACATAAGAACCAACAAAACAAAAAGTTACAAAGTCTTAAAGAAACATTTAATTTAGTTTTTGTCAACTCAATAAACTCTTATTTCAAAAGTAACATTTAATTCATTTTTTGTAAACTCATTAAACGTTTAAAGCCCCCAAATACAACACAATACTACGCTCCAATACTTTGTAGCTTTTATCCCAAATAATGTACTCATTATGCACTTTAGGAATAATACGTACCTTATTTTTCTATTTATTACTGTCCTTTTCTAATAGATTGAAATGATCATGGTTTTTTCTAGTAAAAATTGCATTTATTTAACCGCGCTCGCCGAGTAAAGGATCGTATTTAAAAAAAAATAGGAATTTAAAATAAAAGGTTGTGTAATTTGTGTTAATTAAATTTGTTATTAAAGTTTAATAAATTCATATATTTATATATATTTATATAAATATTAGATACATTAAATAAATATAATAATTAAATAAATTTCAAGTTTTATTAGAGTTTGTTTAAGTTTAGTGAACAGTTTAGTGAAATCGTGAAACAGTTTAGTGAAATCGTGATCGAACGTGTTGTGGAATACTTTTAATTATATAGGAGTAAAAACATTTATACATATAAGGTAAATTTTTTATTATTTTTATTAAAGTGCTTTTATCAAATTAACAAATATTTAATTAAATTAAATTTGATGTAACCACGTGCAAATTCATGTAACGGAGAAAAATGAGATAGAGTAATATGAAAACGACATAGTTGGGAACGGTTATTTAGAATAATGGAAATAATTTTTTTTTCTTATTTTTAACGGGACCTTATGCAAATCAAGTAAATCTTAAATATGATTGCATTGTTCTGAGCAGTATCTATTTATATAAAAAATATATTATTATAACGAAAAAATTTTACTGTTATATAGAAGAGTGCACAATTATAGCCACAAATAACTAATCACACCAGTTTTTAAACTAAGATTTTGTTCGTTTAACAGTATTTTCAATTAATTCTGTTTTGATTTGACTTTGATAAAACACATAATTTTAATTATCCTCACAAAAAGAAAATGTTGGCAAACATACAATTTTTAATGATCATTCGTTTGTTCTGTATTCAATATTAATTATTGATTTATTGTTAATTTCATTACTAGATGGATGATACGGCAATTGCTAAAGAACAAGACCAATTATACGAAATCGGTTCGTTTATAATTTTACAAAATGATGATGAATTATGCTTATTGCTACGGGAATGGAATATGGAATCTATTCTACCAAATTTATTAAGTAATGCAATCTTATTAGTTTCTATGAAATTATCCAAACTACTTTTAGTTATAAAATGTTAATAATTATTACTAATTATTTAAAGGTAAAAATATTGCCTAAAATATTTGACTGAGTTAGAACTAAGGGCTATTTTCAAAGATGATCTAGGGAATCAAGCCCGATTTAGAGCGAAGCTTAAGGAATGGAAAGCAAAAAATGTCCTTACTATTGTATATAAATTAACTTTATTTTAATTGTGATTTTCTTTTGTTTTAGAACTATCCGAATTCTTTAACCCTAAATGAATCGTTAGAAACAGCATCTAATACAAGTAGCACTTTTTCTGTATTAGATAAATTTTTATCAGCGACACAAGCAACAAGTACACCAACTTCGACATCATCTTGTTCCTCACCCCAGCAATCTCAGGAAAGTTTAGTACGTGCAATCATATCTAGTTTTTCATTTTAAATCTAATTTTTAATTATTTGAAGGATCTAGAAAATTTTTTTAAAACCTCATCTGGGATAAAATTAAAATTATTGTATGAGCAACAAAATCCACCTCAATTTTCATCTGAGCTACGAGAGCTATTGTGCTTGAACATTGCACGTTATTTTGTGGAAAATAATAAATGCATGACCATAAATGACTTTCGACATGTAACAAGTCAAATACTCGAACATTTTCCAGAAGAAAATGCTGTGAGTTAACTGAAAATAATTAACGGTGGTTTTTTAATTCATATACTAATGATAAACAATTTATTTATTTTTATTCATACAGGATTACTATTTTAAACTGGGTAAATACCCCTCGGGTAAATTGTATAATAAATACCGAGTCATTTCCAAAAATCTCAGAAAAGTTGGCTATTTTACGGATAGTAAGAGACGGCGTAAATTAGCCATCGAACCAAAGAAAACAGATGTCGAGTTAAGAGGTATTTGATAAAATATTATTTGACATATTACAAGGTATTTTGTAACATTTTATTCATCTATTTACAGAAGAAGAGGAAGTATCTGATCCCAATAAAAATTGGCTTAAAAATCATAACCACCCGTGGGAAGTTGTGGAGCAAAAGTGGAAGGATTCCTTTTCCATACGCATTCAAGACATTGATAAATGGAAAAACACCAATAATTTGCTGCACGAATGGCCATTATATACAAATACTCTTGGTTTTCGTCTGGTAAGTTTTAGTATGAAAATTTTTCAATAAGCAATAATTTTGTAAACTTTCATTATACCGTTATTATTTTTAATCACTTGTATAACAGATTGAAATAGATTTCGAGCATATTTACCCACAAAATAGCGGCAAGCTTTTCAGCACGTGGATAAACTACAAGAGCAAAATAATTAATATATTTTCCAAAAAATTAAAAGACAAAGTCGCTATAACCATATTAAAGAATTTATCTAAAAATGAAGGTAAAGATACACTATTGCAGTAGAAATTTACCTAATTTGATTAAACATTAAAGTTTTTCTTGTATTTTCAGACATTCATCACATCCAACTATGCAAACTGCTTCATTTCATTTTGAAGCCCACCGGCAAGCAAAAAAAAAATAATTCGCTACGGAAATTTACAATCAATGATTCAATCGAATCATTTTTAGTTGAAGTTATTGAGCCATCTCATGTTGATGACAAGATAGAAAGTGCTAAAGAATTTTGCATATCGCATGGTATTAAGCTACAACCGTTTTTAATTTATATAAAAAGTAGTAGCAAATTTTGCGTAGTATATGATGATGTCTATTATATGTTTGATAATTTTTTGGTAGCGTTAGACATTTGCTTCAAAGTCTTTTTTGTTTTCAAACTTACATATCCAAAACAATCCGAGAAATTTTGGATATTTATTCAAAAATATTTGTATAATATTTCCACCTGTTTTGATAATTTAACACCCGATGTAATTGATTTGTTATCAGAAATTGATAAAAAATAATATTTTAAAATTCAGTAAATTCAGTTCAAGTCTCTTTAAATAATGAATGAATTCATAACTAATTTGGTTTATAAAATTAAATAGACACCTTTACTTTACAAAATGTTTTCTTGTTTCTTATGCTCAAACCTGTTTAACGAAATTAGTCATTTACTTAAACATTTCACATATATTCATCGTTTATCGCCTTCCACAGTTTTAAAATGTAACCAAGAAAATTGCTACCAGCTTTTTTCAAATCGTGGCTCATTCAAGCGGCATTTACAAAATATGCACCCAATAACTAAACAAAATATAAAATTAGTAAACGAAACATTAAAACTAGAATCAAATCAACATAATCAAAATAGTACAAATTGTAATGCACAACCATCCGTTTTAGTTGAATCAAATCAATCTACAAATAAACTCCACACTAATGAATTGAAGCTTAATGTTAAACATTTAAAAAACAAAATAGAAACTCAAGCATTAAAATTTGTGTTAGAGTTATATTCAAAAACTAATATGACATCAATCTTAATAGATAAAATTTTAAAAAGCATTTCTAACGATGTTTTACAATTTTTTATAACTATTCTTAAAGGGATTATACCTAAAATTTGCTGCTCTGAGAGCTATATAAATGAAATTCTCGAAATATTTTCGACATTTTTTGACAGGGTTAAAACAGAACACTTGCTTACTAAAGAATTGAAAGATAAGATTGAATTTGAAAATCCAAAGAAATGTATAATTCATAGTGAAATTGGCAAGGTCTTTAAATCTGGTCAACCACTGCTTAAAAATGTTGATTTTGTTTGCGTGATTTCACCAATTGTTTTCCAATTAAAAAAATTTTTGAAATACCTGGAGTTCTTAATGAAACATTAAATAACACAAATCGTTTACTCAATTCAAAAGACAATATAGAAAAATTTGTTCAAGGCAAATCATGGAGAGGAAAATTAAGTGCATTTCCACAAAAGGAAACTGTTTTACCTTATATACTATACTATGATGATTTTGAAACCGGAAACGCATTGGGTAGTCACGCAGGTTCTCAATCTATTGCAGGGTTTTATTTTTATTTCCCATCTCTTCCATCGGACAATTTAAAATTAAATAATATATTTGTAGCGCAATTAATGAAAACTAACTATTTCAAGAAATTTGGTAGTAATCAATCACTTGCCAATCTAATTGAGTGTTCAAAACTTATTGAAACCAAAGGCATAGTTATAAATATAGAAAAACATCAAATATGTGTTAAATTTGTTTTAGGCTTAATTATCGGCGATAATTTAGCTTTAAATTCTATACTAGGTTTTAGTACTTCGTTTTCACATATATTCTATTGCAGACTTTGCAAAGAAGATAAATCAACTCTCCAACACTCAATAACCGAAAATATAGATAAGTGCCGTACGGAATCCGACTATATAAAAGATATTCAAACCAATGATTTCAAATCATCAGGCGTCAAATTTAAAACTATATTCAACGAACTGGACACATTTCATGTTACTTCCAATTTTTATTGTGATATTATGCACGATGTTTTTGAAGGGATAGTAAAATTCGGATTAGGTCAGGCATTAAAAATATTTATTTACGAAAAAAATTATTTCACTTTAGAATTTCTAAACAGTAAATTTAAATCATTCGATTATGGCGAAATTGAGGTACAAAATCGCCCTTGTGATATCAAAGAAGATCATGTAAAAAAAGGAAACTTACATATGTCTGCCAGAGAAAGTTACTGTTTTCTTAAGTACTTTCCTGTTTTTGTGGGCAATAAAGTCCCCAAGAATGATTTGTGCTGGAAATATGTGCTCTGTCTGTATGATCTTGTTGAGATATTATTGAAAGATTGTTTTAATAAAACTGAAATTTCTTATTTAAAAGAACTTATAAAAAAACATCATACTTTATATATTAATTGTTTCAAAAGTAATTTAAAACCAAAACATCATTTTGTCTGTCATTATCCTCGTTTGATAGAATACTCCGGCCCATTAAAACCTATTAGTTGTATGAGAATGGAAAGTAAAAACAAACAAGTTAAAGAATATTCCAAAGTTTCTTGTTCAAGAATTAACTTACCATTTTCTCTAAGTAAAAAATGCAATTATAATTTTGTATTTCATATTATGAATAATGATCCAATCCAAAATAAAATTGATATTATAAAAAGTAAAATCAAGCATTCAACGGAGGCGAATTTTTTATACAATGGTAATTTAGACATAAATAGTTTCATTAAAAATAACATACTAGAATTAATTACAACAGTTCGTTATAAAGAAACTCTAATTAAAAGTGGATTTTATATATATGATTCAGCCAAATTATATTTAATTCAGGATATGTTAATTTTTGAACATAAGCTAACTCTGATTCTTTTAGAAATTAAAATTTTAGGTTTTGACTCGAATTTAAAAATTTATAAAACTGGAAAAAGACTTGAGAAACCGTTTTTAAAAGACATTGATTTAATAGAAACCAAAAAACCATTTCAGTTACATACTTCGAGTGATGGCCTAAATTTTTTTTTACCTAGAACTCCTTAGCTGCAAAAGAAAATTGGCTGGGTGATTTAGTTTTGCCATAGAAAAATATTGCATTGTTACTTTTTTCACTCTTCTTCGAAATGACTTAACTCACAATTCGATGAACATTATTATTCTTTTTCCTTCTGAATTCTGTATCATGCCTAAAATTTATTTTTGAAATTAATTAGTACCATAAGTTTAAAAACAAACGATTTTAGTTTGTTGTTGTAATTTTGTACCTTTTTTTTTTTTTTTATTGGAGGGCCTTGAGACTTACAGTTCAAGTAGCACTGCGACCTGAAGGTCTATTGTGCTTACCCTGATTTTGTTACTAGTCAGTCGTCGTCTGTGCCGTTACTGGTTGTATTCTGTCATCCAAGTTGAGACTTTTAATAAAATTAATTAGTTCAATTGGAGTGACGTTTTGTGGTAATGGAAGTGTTAGTCTTCTATGACCAAGTTGGTTGTATCTGTGCCCAGAGAGCTCAGTACCGCTGCAGATGACGTGTTCCATCGTTTCCGCGTCCGAGTAGCAGAATCTGCACCTGTCGGAAACAACAAGACCTATTTTGTTAAGATGGTGGTTTAAAGGACTATGTCCAGTAACGCACCACGTTAAAATTCTTAGAGACTCTCTGTTTAAGTCGATTGTTTTTAAGGGTGAAACAGGGAGGTTACCTAGAAACTTCTTGGAGTGTACTAGTCCCTTTCTGCTTCTCCATAATTTAGCATTTTGTTCTTGTTCCATTGTTTGGATTGTGTTTTTGAGCGAACTCTTGGCCATTCCAAAGCATGGTTCCGGTCCAAGAAATTTTTTATTGGCACCTTGCTTTGCTAAAGCGTCAGCGATAGCATTTCCTTGTATTCCTGTGTGACTAGGTGCCCACACAAGTGTTACTATGTTATTGCACGAGATTTTTAATAGATTTTGGTAGCATTCCCATACCAGTTTTGATTCAAAACGCGAAGATTTTAGTGCCAAGAGTGCTGCTTGGCTGTCAGAGATAATATATATTTCAATATTTTGGTATTTTCTTTCAGCGCATAGCATAGCGCAACTGCTAATGGCAAAAATTTTGTACCTTAATTTAGGTTAAATAAAACTTGGTTTTGTTGTTAGTTTAAATCTTATACATAGAATTCAGGCGATATACTATATTATTTATCTATATTTTATTTATCAATGGTTTTGAATTTTAAATTTATGCTAAGTTTGATGTAAATCAATTAATATATGTTAATCAATTAGTATAAGTAGGAATATTGGACGATGATTTATATATTATATAGGATGATTTATACATTTTATTAAAATGTTGTGTTTTGTATGTATTATTGAAAAATATTTATTATTAAAAACATAGTTTATAATTGTAATATTGTAAAATTAAAATATAATAATAATAAAATATGATTTATTTGAAAGCTAATGAAAGCTAAACTAAAGTCGTGTGTTTTTATTTATGTTTAAATTAGCATAATAATTATATAACCCTCATTGAAGAAGAATTACCTATTTTAGAGTTTTCGAAGACTGATTACAAATGCAAAATATATGCCCAAATAGAACACTAAATTAAGCCTTCTAATACATAGTTTATCTGGATTTACCGCACAAAGTGTTCATAAGTAAACATAAAATAACCCTATGCGTTCATAACTAAACCTTTAATTATTCATAATTTATACTTTATTAAATATAAAAATGTTTCAACACAGGACTATTTGATGCATAAAATAGATTAGTTAGTGACTAACAAACGCAATAATTTGATCTTAGTTAGGCATAGTACATATTTTAGAATGACATAAATCGTGCATACCTATACACAAAGTTAGCCAATATTATGCATAAACTATACATCAATTGAACACTGAAACAATCCTATAAAGGCATATTTTATTCTTAAGAAAAATTTCACTCATTATTCCTAATAAGTGAATATTATTCTTAAGCAAGGAACGGTTGAAAATAGCGCTTAATTTTGGTATAGGTTATTCCTTATAAGTATGTATTATCCAAATATTTCTCTGGGTGCAGCTTTGGTTTCAAATGTAAAATTTTGGTTTGCAATTTATGGCCTGTTTAAGGTAGCAAACCTGGTATTTTGACTTATTTCGCTTAAATTGACATCTAGAGATTACCGCTAGCATATTTTTTCAATTTTTTTTTTGACAAAAATTTTGCAAAAAAATCATGGGTTAACCCCTTACCTGTTTTTTTAGCGAAAAAAAAAGTTGTCGCAAATCTTGGGGAATGGCATATAAACTGAAAGGTGGGTCCAAAACAATCCCCTACCTCAAGTTATAGCATAATTGGTAAGCGGGTTTAGCCACAGCACCAGCTTTGGTTTCAAATGTAAAATTTTTGGTTTTCAAATTATGGCCTGTTTAAGGTAGCAAACCTGGTATTTTGACTTATTTCGCTTAAATTGACATCTAGAGATTACCGCCAGCATATTTTTTCAATTTTTTTTTTGACAAAAATTTTGCAAAAAAAACCATGGGTTAACCCCTTACCTGTTTTTTTAGCGAAAAAAAAAGTTGTCGCAAATCTTGGGGAATGGCATATAAACTGAAAGGTGGGTCCAAAACAATCCCCTACCTCAAGTTATAGCATAATTGGTAAGCGGGTTTAGCCACAGCACCAGCTTTGGTTTCAAATGTAAAATTTTGGTTTGCAATTTATGGCCTGTTTAAGGTAGCAAACCTGGTATTTTGACTTATTTCGCTTAAATTGACATCTAGAGATTACCGCTAGCATATTTTTTCAATTTTTTTTTTGACAAAAATTTTGCAAAAAAATCATGGGTTAACCCCTTACCTGTTTTTTTAGCGAAAAAAAAAGTTGTCGCAAATCTTGGGGAATGGCATATAAACTGAAAGGTGGGTCCAAAACAATCCCCTACCTCAAGTTATAGCATAATTGGTAAGCGGGTTTAGCCACAGCACCAGCTTTGGTTTCAAATGTAAAATTTTGGTTTGCAATTTATGGCCTGTTTAAGGTAGCAAACCTGGTATTTTGACTTATTTCGCTTAAATTGACATCTAGAGATTACCGCTAGCATATTTTTTCAATTTTTTTTTTGACAAAAATTTTGCAAAAAAATCATGGGTTAACCCCTTACCTGTTTTTTTAGCGAAAAAAAAAGTTGTCGCAAATCTTGGGGAATGGCATATAAACTGAAAGGTGGGTCCAAAACAATCCCCTACCTCAAGTTATAGCATAATTGGTAAGCGGGTTTAGCCACAGCACCAGCTTTGGTTTCAAATGTAAAATTTTTGGTTTTCAAATTATGGCCTGTTTAAGGTAGCAAACCTGGTATTTTGACTTATTTCGCTTAAATTGACATCTAGAGATTACCGCCAGCATATTTTTTCAATTTTTTTTTTGACAAAAATTTTGCAAAAAAATCATGGGTTAACCCCTTACCTGTTTTTTTAGCGAAAAAAAAAGTTGTCGCAAATCTTGGGGAATGGCATATAAACTGAAAGGTGGGTCCAAAACAATCCCCTACCTCAAGTTATAGCATAATTGGTAAGCGGGTTTAGCCACAGCACCAGCTTTGGTTTCAAATGTAAAATTTTGGTTTGCAATTTATGGCCTGTTTAAGGTAGCAAACCTGGTATTTTGACTTATTTCGCTTAAATTGACATCTAGAGATTACCGCTAGCATATTTTTTCAATTTTTTTTTTGACAAAAATTTTGCAAAAAAATCATGGGTTAACCCCTTACCTGTTTTTTTAGCGAAAAAAAAAGTTGTCGCAAATCTTGGGGAATGGCATATAAACTGAAAGGTGGGTCCAAAACAATCCCCTACCTCAAGTTATAGCATAATTGGTAAGCGGGTTTAGCCACAGCACCAGCTTTGGTTTCAAATGTAAAATTTTGGTTTGCAATTTATGGCCTGTTTAAGGTAGCAAACCTGGTATTTTGACTTATTTCGCTTAAATTGACATCTAGAGATTACCGCTAGCATATTTTTTCAATTTTTTTTTTGACAAAAATTTTGCAAAAAAATCATGGGTTAACCCCTTACCTGTTTTTTTAGCGAAAAAAAAAGTTGTCGCAAATCTTGGGGAATGGCATATAAACTGAAAGGTGGGTCCAAAACAATCCCCTACCTCAAGTTATAGCATAATTGGTAAGCGGGTTTAGCCACAGCACCAGCTTTGGTTTCAAATGTAAAATTTTGGTTTGCAATTTATGGCCTGTTTAAGGTAGCAAACCTGGTATTTTGACTTATTTCGCTTAAATTGACATCTAGAGATTACCGCTAGCATATTTTTTTCAATTTTTTTTTTGACAAAAAATTTGCAAAAAAATCATGGGTTAACCCCTTACCTGTTTTTTTAGCGAAAAAAAAAGTTGTCGCAAATCTTGGGGAATGGCATATAAACTGAAAGGTGGGTCCAAAACAATCCCCTACCTCAAGTTATAGCATAATTGGTAAGCGGGTTTAGCCACAGCACCAGCTTTGGTTTCAAATGTAAAATTTTGGTTTGCAATTTATGGCCTGTTTAAGGTAGCAAACCTGGTATTTTGACTTATTTCGCTTAAATTGACATCTAGAGATTACCGCTAGCATATTTTTTCAATTTTTTTTTTGACAAAAATTTTGCAAAAAAATCATGGGTTAACCCCTTACCTGTTTTTTTAGCGAAAAAAAAAGTTGTCGCAAATCTTGGGGAATGGCATATAAACTGAAAGGTGGGTCCAAAACAATCCCCTACCTCAAGTTATAGCATAATTGGTAAGCGGGTTTAGCCACAGCACCAGCTTTGGTTTCAAATGTAAAATTTTGGTTTGCAATTTATGGCCTGTTTAAGGTAGCAAACCTGGTATTTTGACTTATTTCGCTTAAATTGACATCTAGAGATTACCGCTAGCATATTTTTTCAATTTTTTTTTTGACAAAAATTTTGCAAAAAAATCATGGGTTAACCCCTTACCTGTTTTTTTAGCGAAAAAAAAAGTTGTCGCAAATCTTGGGGAATGGCATATAAACTGAAAGGTGGGTCCAAAACAATCCCCTACCTCAAGTTATAGCATAATTGGTAAGCGGGTTTAGCCACAGCACCAGCTTTGGTTTCAAATGTAAAATTTTGGTTTGCAATTTATGGCCTGTTTAAGGTAGCAAACCTGGTATTTAGACTTATTTCGCTTAAATTGACATCTAGAGATTACCGCTAGCATATTTTTTCAATTTTTTTTTTGACAAAAATTTTGCAAAAAAATCATGGGTTAACCCCTTACCTGTTTTTTTAGCGAAAAAAAAAGTTGTCGCAAATCTTGGGGAATGGCATATAAACTGAAAGGTGGGTCCAAAACAATCCCCTACCTCAAGTTATAGCATAATTGGTAAGCGGGTTTAGCCACAGCACCAGCTTTGGTTTCAAATGTAAAATTTTTGGTTTTCAAATTATGGCCTGTTTAAGGTAGCAAACCTGGTATTTTGACTTATTTCGCTTAAATTGACATCTAGAGATTACCGCCAGCATATTTTTTCAATTTTTTTTTTGACAAAAATTTTGCAAAAAAAACCATGGGTTAACCC